>JAAXOA010003037.1:0-12145 GCA_036561885.1 Salina celebensis
TATTCTTTAGTAGTGCTATAAAACAATGCTTGAACCCATTTCTAACCATTGCATTACTTCGAAGAATGACCACCAGTCTGGCACATTAGCAGGTCCTCTAGGAAGGAAAATCTCTGTATGGCAACAATCACAAATCCATGATGAAATTCCAGCATGTATGTGGTTATGGTTTCTGACTCTGAATGATACTTTAATTTATGGATGTTTTTAAATAAATGACCAATCCACAACTGGCGTAAGCATTCTAGCCTTTAATACCTTTAATATTACCTGTCTTGGTAAAGACAAACTGGAGAGCTTAGTTCGTGTTTTCAAAATTGGTATATAAAGCTGAAAACGTACGCACAGAATCCATCATATACTTTTTAGCTTCAACTTGTACTAGTTGTACTAGTGATTTTATTCAAGTAGCCCATTTTCCAGCTACAAATATCATTTACCCATTGATCCCAAGTCTCAAGCGTTTTCCAAGATGAAAATTGCATTGATTGCTCTCTCAGTGTGCATTGCTTCAGTATATTCGCAGCGACAATGTGCACCTCCCACACGTCCCCCAGGATCAAGATGTAGGTCATTTTTTAAACTTTAGCATTTCAGATTTCCTTTTCAACAAAGTGCCATATCTTTTAATTCCAGGGGTATCCAAGAATTGCGGCAACACTGGATTTTACAGAGATTCTGCAACTAACGAGAAGTGCCACTGCTGGGGAAAGTGCGGCTATATTTGCCAGCCAGATTCAGGTAGCTAAGCAACTATATTGATGTATTGTATCATCATCGGTTTGTTCGGATTCATACGTGGTGTGCGCCGGAGAGAAAAATAAAAGTTTTTGAAGACAAGAAAAATGTCGTTTTATATCGTCATTTATTCAATGGAGTAAATGTGTAAAACATGCACACGCAAAGTGGCAGAGCAAGAAAAATGGTAAAGGACGAGAGCTTGGAGGAGATACTGCTCCTACCAAGACTGGAAATCGAATGACAAAAATTACATACTCATAATGAGCAGCAGCAATTAGCATGCTCTCATGGAAAAAATATTCCTTAAGGAAAGACAAAAAAATACTCTCTCTTTAGAAAAGGCAAAGATACTTGACCCTTATCTATTAATATTTTCCATCCACAGTCACGGGATGTGACTGTGGTTGGTCATTTCCGTTATTTCTTGCTCTCTCACTTCTCACAAACATTCTCAGAAATATGGCTTATCGCTAATATTCACTAAAATATCGAGCTGGGTTGTGTCCTGAAGGAACACACCAAAAACAGCTCGTAACAAGCAAAATAATATTTCTCACTAGAAAATATTATTCGCCTGGCATGGAAAAATGTTTACTGGACAACACTTTGTCCTTCTTTTTCCATGCCACAGCGGAAATAATATTTCCTATGTGAATGGGCTTCTTTGATAAGAAGCTAGAAAAATGGAAAACAAAAATGAAAATGGAAAATGAAAATGAATAATAATATTTTTCATATTTTGTCACAAACAATTGGGATTGTTTGTGACCTACCCTATTTTTGTGCCTAACAATACCTCACTCCCTCCCCGCTAATCGTCAGACCTGGGGGACCTCCTTGAAAGGTCTGAAAGAAAACAAAATCATAACACAAAAAAAAAAAAAATTAATAAACTTATTTACATGTAGCTGGCGCGTTGGGCCCATTTTATATACATGACCATGCCTTCTTTTTCTACGGCAATTTTAACATTCACAAACTTTTCATGTAGTGATATGCGGTCTTCCCTGAGGTACACTGAAGTGTTACATTATATGTACAATGCAAAACCATTTTACTACCTGTATCATTAAAAAAAAACACTGCGTAAAAGGATGAAACATTGAAACATGTTAAAAAGTGAAAAAAATATGATACATAATGCTTGGTTCATATTTTGCTTATGACCAACAGAAAAAAAGAAATGGAATGGAATGAATATTATGGTAAACTTATAAGAAAATGATATGTGCAAAGAGAAAGAAAATGGTTTTCATAGTTTTTACATCCCTATCAGAATACTACCTAGCCTAACACTTTCTACACACTAAATACGTTATCCATGTCCAAATGACGTCCCACGCTGATTCCTAATATGGTCTTGCCACGAACTTGAAAATGAGAGTTAATATGCAAAATCCCAGCGTAACCATCAGGTAAAGGTATCCCCATGGTCCTAATAGGTGTATTAAAAGAGAGTTGAAGCCGTCTACTCCATAAGAAGCTTCCGCAGGTTTGGCAGCCACTCCCGTAACGAGCATTGCAAGTGTCACGCAAAAATTCGTTCTAGCTCCCACCATGACTCCGATGATAATAATACCCAGAAGTATTACCAGATTGAATAGAACTCCCCAATAAATAGCTTCAAAACGCTCTTCACGATCTTCTTCGTCCCAGCCAGCGATGGTCCGCTGGACATTCGTACTCTTTCTGATTGTCTCCTGGGTTGGAATCCCCTGTCCATTAACGATCTCGACTCTCGTCTTTTCGGGACATTCTTCCGAGGGGCTGTCGAAGTTTTCTAGTGAACACCTGCATTTTGGAGTTACTAGCAGCAACCCAGCGGATGGAGTTCTATAGTTTTCTATGTTGTCCTTACAGGTAACGATTACTTCCGCTGTTCCCCCGACAGCCAGAGTGGTGGAATTGAGCTTGACAACTTTCTTGGTGATGGTGGTGCAGTAGATGTTACATAACATGGGATTACGAAGACATCTTGTCGTCGCGTGAACCTCGCTCAGCGGCCAAACATGACACAGATCGTGAGATCCACATTCAGTGATTGGTCGATACAACGTCACTCCTTCGGGAGCCTTAAATAAAAAGGAATTGTAAATTACTGCGGCACAAGCTTTCGACTTCTCTATAAACGATAATGGAGTAGTCTCGTAAGCCACCAATAGTTCAGTGGTGTTTAAGATGGGAATATTTATATTCCAGGTAAATGACACCATGTAATCGTTAATGACTCTCTGGCAAGTTACTGGCACTTTCCCAGACATGACGAAGTTAGCCCGCAGGAACGGACTGGACACCGACAGGGAAAGATCACGGAGCTTATGATGAATTCCCACAAGGTTCTTCATCAGGAGGGGCAGCACGAGGTCGTGAGCGTTCCAAGGGATACGCTGTAGGGAACACTCTAATGATAAGGCGTCTCTCCCATCTGCAGTGGATCCGTAGACCGATATTTCCCGGTAGAATGACGCATTAAGAATATTCCAATCGTACGCTCCCACGTCATCGTGTATATCTTCTTGTTCAACTCTCAACGGTGTTTTAGCAGTCGTTTCAGTCGTGCCAGGTACGTCTGGGAACGTGATCGTAATCTCCAAAGGGATCAGGTGAGTATACGGCGCCACCGGGAACGTCACTGGGGTCATGACAACGGGATGTATTGACCTCCTGGCACTTACAATACTAGCAAAAATAAGAACAGAAAAGTGCATCATTGTGATACTTAAAAAAATATGTTTTGGCGTGTAACTCGACTGATGTTATTCTTCTTTCTCTTTCTCTTTCGCGTCTTCGTCCTCTCGGGCTGCTTTGGCAAGTAATCTTGGTGATTTCCTCACGCCTTGTAAAACCACCTTCGCCCTCCTTCTAGTTCCTTCATTCCATTTAACCGGACGTTTGTGGTCATGGTTTCCGGAATCTTTCTCATCCAAGTTATCATCTTCTTGGCATTCTGCGGCTACATTTCCGTCCTCTATTTGAAAACTCTGTGGTTGATCTATTTCTTCTGTCACATCTTCATAATGTAATTCTGCCAAAGCCGCTTTTGACGTTCCTGGAATCGGCGATGTTGACCTATTCTCGTGCTCCAGATTATCTTTTTCTTCCACGACAGCAGTTTCCTCGCTCGGTATAGCGTTTTCCTCGTTCTGCATGACGACATTTCCTTCGCTCTGAATGACGGCATCTCTTTCGTTTGCGGTTTTCTCCTTGTCTTGTTCTGTCTCCATGTCTTTATCTTTTTGCTTTTCCACCTCTACCTCTTTTGATGGATGTAAGACTTGTAATTTTCGCACAGATACCAATTCATACGGCTTTTTGGCTGCTCCTCTTTCTAATAATTCTATAACAGCGCTCAATGGTCCAGGTGTGGCAATGACTTTATATGGTCCTTTGAATTTATCCATGAATTTCTCTGGTTCTCCCACTTTTCTGATGGGATATTCGTATAAAACGATATCTCCAATTCTGATGTTACTTTCTTTTCTATGATGGTCAAATGCTGCTTTTGCTATCCCCTGACTCTTGATGAGGTTTTTGTTAACCGTTTCGAACGCGCTTTTTAATCTCTCTGCCAAATGTGTTGCCGCCAAATTATTAACCGGTAAGTTATATTTCAGATCAGGTGGAAGAACCGGATCTCGCCCATACATTAGAAAAAATGGTATCTCATTAATTCCTCTGGTGATAGACGTGTTCAGGGCAAAAACAGCGGGTTGTACATAATCATCCCAGTTAGCATAATTAGATTTTGGTATAAATTTTGCGATAATGGTCGCAAGACTTCCATTCATCTTCTCACAGAGTCCATTGACCTGGGGACAAAATGGTGGTGCAAATTTCTGGGTAAAACTTAACGCTCGACTTAGTTCTTTCATCAGATGGGATCGATAACATGTTCCATTATCAGATAATAAAACTCGGAACGCTCCATAACGACAGATCCACTCATTAACGATGAACTCGGCTACATCTAACGCTGTTGGCTTAGCGATTCCTCCTGCGACTACGTAACGAGTACAGTAGTCCGTGATAACACAGATATAACGAGAATTCTTCTGGCTCACTGGAAAGGGCCCGATTAGGTCTGACGAGATGAACATTCCTGGTTGAATATTTGTTATTTGTTTGAAAGGATTGATTGGGCTTAAAAGTCCTGGTCTTTTTCTGTTTGGTGGTTTATGTAGTCGGCATTTTAGACATGTCCTCACGTAATGATTAATATCTTCTTCCATTTTTGCCCAATAAAATCGCTTTGCCATTTTCTGATATGTGATATTCATCCCACGGTGACCCAACAGTTGCGAGTTATGATAATCTTCAATTAAAGCTCCCCTGAGAACCTTTGGTACTACAATGCAGAGTCTACCCGTCCTTCCGATTCGGCAGAGAATGTCGTTGTTGACCACGAAGTTAAGTTCATGAGGAATGTGTTCTAGGAGTGTTAAGCACTCTTCATCGCGGACTTGATATTGCATCCAGTCTATCCCCATTGGGTCAACTTCTTCTTCTTCTTCGCAATCGCAATCTGGGATGTCTACCTTTATCTTAGCAAGAAAGGTCTTCACATCGAGTACTTCTTCGTCCAATTCTTGTTCCAAAGCGTTCCTAGATAATCCATCACTTCTATTGGCTGCTCCCGCGTGATATACAATTTCGCAATCAAATTCTGCCAATTTCATAGCCCATCGTGCTATTCTAGTTTTTACTGAGTCTTTGGCGCCTTGCAAGTAGACTAATGAGAGATGATCAGTCTTAATTTTGAATTTTCGTAAGGCGATGAAAGGTCTGAAGTCTTCTAGAGCCAAGATTAAAGCACACATCTCCTTTTCTGAAATATGCCATTTCATCTGATGTTTCTTCAGCGTCTTGGAAGTATACGCCACCGGTTCTAATCTCTTTCGGACACCCTCTACTTCCCTAATCTGTAGCAACGTCGCTCCTACAGCGTACTCACTGGCGTCGGCACTGATTTCCAATTGTAAGGATTCGTCATAATGATGGATTAACGGTAAGTCTGCTAGTGCCATTTTAATATTTACGAATGCATCGTCATGCTCTGACTTCCACTGACTTAGCCAATTTGCTTCGTTCTCTTTCTTCGTTAAATCATACAATATACGACAGATTTCCGCGTATTGAGGTATCATTCTTCGATAGAAATTCGCCATTCCTAAGAAACTGCGGAGCTGTTTTGGTGTAGTAGGAGTCGGCATTTCTACGACGGCAGCTACTCGTTGTGGATCTGGACTAACGCCTCTCGCATCGATTGTGAATCCCAGCAATCGCATAGATGGATAGCCAAACTGCGACTTTCCAGGATGTATCTTGAACCTTGACTGTCTTATGCGCATGAAAACGTCGCGTAAAGTAGAATCATGCACTTCGTTCGTCGAAGCTGCGACTGCCAAGTCATCCAAATACACTGAAGTATTTCCTTCTCTCGCCGACTTATACTTCAGGTCGAAAAATAACTCGTCCATTTTCTTCTGAAACACCGCTGGAGCTAATTTCAACCCAAAGGGCATCTTCACAAAGTAGAAGGTTCCGAATTTTGTGATGAATGCTGTCTTAAGATGACTGCCATCCGTCTGACACATTCGGATCGACCAGTAACCGGATTTACAATCCAGCTTAGAAAACGTCGTGGCTCCTGTTAAGCCTTGAAGCAGCTCGTCTATACGAGGAATCGGATAACTTGCCGGTTTCACCAACTCATTCAGTTTTCTGTAATCAATGCAGAATCGCCAAGTCCCGTCTTTCTTCTTCACCAATACTACATTGGAGGCCCATTCAGAGAACCCCTTCTCGATGACTCCAGCATTCAGCATTTCTTCTATCTGACCCCAGATAATATTATTCTCTTCACTGGAATATCTTGTCCAAAGTCTCTGACTAATAGGTCTCGCATCTCCAGTATCGATGGACATTTCAACTCCTTCTGCTTCAGCTAACTCATTATTATTAAAAGCGAAGCAATCAGCATTATCTAATATGATTTGCTCCAGCTGTTCCCTTCTCTCCTCAGGTAAGTCTGGATTAATATCTATCTTCTTCAAATCGAAGTCCGGCGAAACATCAGTCGCCGAGAAAAATATGGAGGGGTTTCCAACATCTCCCTCCCCCTGCTCAAACTCCGCGTCACACGCATCTTTATCATCCAGTTGGTTCAAAATATTGAAACCAATCGATTCCAGAATACCGACGATTTCTCCGTCGTACAGTTTTTGACACGTATCACTTGCATTAAACACCGCTAAACTTGGCGAATGTCTTGATAACAGGCATGCAGGTAAGTAAATTCCTTTGTTCCTCCCCTTACATCCCATCGGTGAAAAATAAAAATCATCTCCTTCATCTAATAACTCAAAGTCTCTTAATCTAATAGTGCTGTAGTCACCCGGCTGCAATGTATAACATCCCCAAACTCTTGCACACAAACCGTTTGACTTGTGAAATGTCTCACAATCTTCTTCAAATAATACTAAGTTTTCTAACCAATCCTTATCGTAATATTCTACGTAGTTAGTATTCGAGCAGATCACGTTCACTGACGTATCCTTTGGATCCGCTATCGCCTTCGGCTCAGCTGTATCAACAACTGTGGGTATGGAAGGCTCATCATCCCAATGGATCGAAGCATCACCCGCACAATCTAGCTCCGACTCCATAGCATCCAGATTAACCTCTGCGGACCTAGAGGTGGGTTCTTTTTCGGTGGACGTCGAGCTATGGGCATACACGACGTGTCGAACCGCATCCCCCAGCGGTCGGGAACCCCAATTGCCCTTATCGGGAGGACCCTCATCGTTTAAAAATAAACGGTGCCGGGACCCCATACTGAGTTGTAGTGTTTTCACCTGAGTTGCGGACTTGTAACTAAATTTAATCGGAGTAAAACTATCTTTAAGATGAATCCAGAAGCCCAATAGGTCGAACTTCGCGATATGTGAGCTGATAAAGTCACATCCTAATATTATGATTGACGGAGGTATATCCCGACAAATGAAGAAAGTATGTTTAATTAATAAGTCTCCTAAGGCTAAAGTGGCTTCTGCCTTTCCAATAACTCTCAAATCATCGCTGTTTGCCGCGACGATACGTAGATTATGTACAGGTTGTATTTCATCGAAGTTTCCTTTCAGATCACTGGCTGCAAGAGACAATCCAGCGCCCGTGTCTATCATCGCGACTATTGGTCTATCTTCTAGCGTGGCTGATACCACCATTTGTTTATGTGTTCCAATCGATTCTATATACACAATATTTACATCTTGATCCTGAGGGTCTACTCCTTCCAACGATGACGTCAATACCCCCCTCTCAGGTACGACGTCGTTTAGTTTTCCGGTGGATAAGTGCCTGAAGTTGAAGGTTGTGGACCTTGTGTTTCCGGGACATGGGTCGGTACGTGCTGTTGAGGTGAACTACCTCGAGCGGGTTGGGGACTGGTAGTCTGAATAATGTTCAAGGGGATGTATGGATTAGCGTCGACATTAGATCGGGGCTGGTAACCTTGTTGGTTATATTGTCCTGCGTGTTGTTGGTAAGGCACATAGCCTTGTTGTTGTAGATCCTGCGGCTGGGCTTGTGCTGACTGGTTATTGTACGGCTGCTGATAATTTTGTTGTCGTGGGGAGGCTTGCCGTGGGGGACGGTACTGTCCTCCTTGCTGACCACCTCTTTGATTACCGTCTTGCCGATTTTGCTGTCCATTATTGCCACCCTGTCTGCTTCGGACCAATTGATTTGAATACGGTCCAGCTTGCGCTAGCTGATTCAGGCGAGTATGACAGTTAAGCTGACGATGACCCCGCTTGTTACAATGGTGACAAATCATATTTCGGTCAGGATTGAGATTGGGAACTCCACCCTGTAAATTTTGAGGAGGTGGTCCTCGAGGTTGTACTTGAACTGCAGCAATTAAATTATCGATCTTTGCGTGAAGTGACAAGTCTTCTGCCAGAGCTGATGGACTCGCGAGATGCACTGGAACATCTGTTCCCATTGCATCATTCACCATGGCAGCCAAAACCGCAGCATCGTTTGATTTCTTCATCTTCTGTTTATTTAAATTTCGTTGGGCCTGCATCTTGTTGTCGTAGTTTCTACATGCGGCATAGAGTTTCTTGGAATCATCCCATTCATGGAAATGGAAATGCAACTTGTTCTCCGGTAGCATGTGATCAGTTATGATGCGAGCCTGCCTTTCTGTGTCCCAACTGGAGGTATACGGACTTTTTGCTAAAAGCCTTGACATTCTCATCAAGAACGCGGTACAGGACTCACTGGGTTTTTGATAAGTCGTAAAGACTTCATCTTCTGAACCCTGACAGAAATGATCTTCGAAGGCGCTCTTCAAATGTTTCCAAGTAAGACAGTCCCACGTGATCACGTGAAGGTTTCCATGTTCATCAGTGTAGTCGATGTCTAAATTTTCTTTGAAAGTTTCTAGCCAGTCATGTGCACTATCTTCTAGATATTGAGTGAAGCCCTCGACTCGCTGACGATCCGACTGACCAACTGTACCCTTTTCATAAGACTCCAGGAATCTCTTAGCCTGGTCCGTTGTTCCATCTCGGAAGATGTCTATCGATCGAGTCGGCATGGTAACCTGAATAATAGGAAAGCCAGCTGGACCCGAAAACATTGGTGCCGCGTAGGAAGTTGGCTGAGGGCCATAGAAACTCCCGAATGGATGTGAACCAGCAGCGTAACCCGTATGACCAGCTGTATGAAAATATGGACCTGGGTTGTATCCAGGGTTCCCGTGCATAAACGGGTACGTACGAGGCATGGCACCTGCTGCACCAGTCGTAGATGGATTGTAAGGCATCATGGCAGTTGGATGAAAGTGTTGTGGACCGCTGGAAGCTTGGCCCTGTGGAGGTGCATACATTCCTCCCGCAGCTGTTTTCATCATAGCACCACCCAAAGGGTTACTCAACCTGGATCTGGGTGGCTTCGCAGGAGATTTTGGAAAGACCCCCGAATAACCGCTCTGATTCATTGGTTTCGGTGACGCTGCTCTACCTCGCTGATCAGGATCTGCGTACATTGAAGCCATGAAAGGCTTCATACTCTGAGATTCACTTTCATCTGGGTTTTCATCTTCTTGAACTCTTTGAAAAATTTTGTTGACCGGGAATAAGTTGTTGACCAACGACTTTCGTCGAATAGGCTTTTCCATTTCTTGCTGAAATTCTCTCAATTCTCTTTCGACCCTTGAGGTTTCACGATCCAACTGTGACTGCTGCATTCTTATTCTGTCTGTAGGCGTCTGTCTTTCCTTCTTCCTCTGAGTCATAGCCGTGTACAGTTTCCATTGGAACTCCGGTGTAAGAAGCTTCCTTAATTCAGGGGTTGTCCCCCCTTTCTCAAGCTGTTCCCAAATTATCGAGTGCCCTTGCTGGACCAAATCGCTCAGGACCGTCACTAAAGCGTGTAGGCTCAACTGATCGTAACTGTGTTGCTTGACATAAGCCGTCATTAACTCCACAGGTGTTAATGGGACTGGTTTCTTCGCTTCTATCTCAGCGAGTTCTTCTCTGGTACGGATGCGATAGCCCATGATAATACTCATGACTCTAAGAGATGGTGGAGCTTGAGGGACATATCGTTTATGCGTAATGTGTTCCAGGTTGACGTTGATATGAACCAGATCTTCTCTCTCATCGACAACTGCTTTGGGTAAGACGAAAAGTATGTCTTCCCAATTCTCAAGAACTTCTAAGGGTGACAACTGGACAACAACAGCCTTGCCTTCACGTTCGGATAACACACCAACGTGAATCGTATGCATGCCCCGATAGTCTTCGAACAACGGCCCGTACTGACGTACTTGCTGTAACTCTGTTTCCATATTCCGATTCTCTAAAAACCTTCGCTTCATATCTTTCTAACATATCTTCCGATGGAGGTTCTCCCGCGACTTTTATACGAAGATCCGGGGGCAGTTCTTCAACTGGGGCGTGGAGGATATTCCCATCCTCAGGGTTTCCTTCTATCTCTGGATTGACTGCATCTGGAGGGATGACGAATTCAACCAGTTTCCAATCCCGAACAAGTGATCGTAATGTTTTCCACATCAGTACCCGGTAGTAAGTACCTTTCTCATTGGGAATCGTAACTGCACACGGGATGTATCCCACTTTCTTTCCAAGATCGAGGATTGCCTCGTTCATTGTGTTGTCGGATTCTTTTGTCTTTTGTGGGCTCCTCGGAGCAGGCTTCGGTACCGTACGTAAATTTTCCGTATCCAACCCTCGGGCTTCACGACTATGTCGGTCTCCGACGTCGTTTCTTCCCAAGCCACCATGGGATGTAGGCTCACCGCCCCTTGCGGGTGTTCCAACACCTGCGACCCCCAGAGGTCTGGACAGCTCTTCGATTTCTTCGTCACCATCCATCGATTCATGGTCCTGTTCACGGTCGTAATCTAGTTCGGACATGTCCATTCGTCCACGGAAACGGACACGCTGTGTCACGAACTTATCTCTAGGGGCGCTACGAAGAATTGAGGCGTACGACCTGTTATTCACTGTACGACCCTGGGTAAGATTTAAATGTGGGGTGGACGTATGAAGCGGAGTATCTTGCGATGCTGGATACATTCACGTATCGTTATAACACGCGTTCTATTTCGAAAAACTCCAACCACTATTCACTGTATTATACAAGGTCAACTATCACTTCAAGCTATGAGATGCAGCACCAGTATTTCAACCATCGACACGGGTCGTCTATAGACTAACCACCTTTCGATAACCCAAGTCCCACTAACTCAGTAAGAAATCAAAACCCACAATTCACTTCAGAGTTCTAAGTCAAAATCTTTTTTCAAAAAATGCTCTAAGTCCGTAGTGTTAAAAAAATCAAAGTCGAGACTTATTTCACAAAAATTCTTTAAGTCCAAACTTCTAACTCAAATTAGTCTAAGTCCGAGATCTTTGCTGAAATTCACTAAGTCCAAACTTCAAACTCAAATTATTCTAAGTCCAACTCTTTACCGAAATTCACTAAGTCCAAACTTCAAACTCAAATTATTCTAAGTCCGTGCTGTAAAATAAAAAGTCTAAGTCCACAAACTCAATGACACGTACACTCCTCAGATGGCTTACGAAACTACCTGTATATTTTATCACTAAAATTCGAAAAGCAGAATCAATAAAAATTACTTACGTTATTCAAACGTCATCAAAACGAGTACAGGAAGGGTAACAAACCACCCAGTACCATTAAATACACCGTACAGTTGCACCCTACTTACTAAACCTACTAATTACTATTTATCTCAGGTGTCCTGTTACCTGTTACCATTACTAAGGAAAGTACCTACCACTAGAATACGAAACTAATTATCCTAAAACACTCTGGTCAGGCAAACCGTTCTTCTATTCTTTTAATTGAA
>JAAXOA010003038.1:0-12139 GCA_036561885.1 Salina celebensis
AAAACCCGACTCCCGTCTGTGTAATAAACCGTTAACAAGTAAATAATGATTTCAGTGCAGTATTACGAGAAAAACTGCAAACATAGGTGAATACCGGCAAATTGTGTAATCATGATAAGACCAGCCTATAACCGTTTTCTTTTCTCCTCTCGCTTTCCATAGAGGATAAAAAAAAGTGTGTACGTGTGGGCTGGAGAGGAAAGAGAAACGAGAGAGAAAATGATTGTTAAGAGGAAGTGTAAGTACACCTACTTGTGTGTTTGCAACTCAAGTGAAAGTTGTACTGAGTTGAATACTGTTTGTTCTTTTACAACAAAATGCAGAGGAAAACTGATGGTTTGCTATTGTGTAAAGACAAAAGGATATCCGCCTGGCACCAACGACCAGCACGTTCCGAAATAAAAATTTGTTGGAGGGTATAGAATGACAAAACGTCAGAAGACGCATATCTAAATATATCATTGACTGTTTTCTCCTCAGGATTGAAAAGAGAGTGAGAAATAAATAGATACATGGTAGTAAAATATGGTGCAATGGTTGGATGAATACTGAACGACATATTGAGCAGATAACAGAAAATGACTTTGTTCCCTAGATTTAGCGGAATAGATACCATCATGACAAGGACGGAATACTACAAAACGACAAAACTTATTTCGAAAAAAAAACTACGTAGTGACGATGAAGTGATGGCATTTTCAACAGAGAAAATGAAATGGATGTCATTAGGGTGGGCTCCGCCCGGCGGCTCTTTTCATGTAGACAAAATTGAAACTCGTGAATTGCTCTTGACTATTGTTCTCTTAGAGTTGGCAGAAAGTCATCATCACAGAAATACATATATTATTACTGAATATTAACACAGCAATAAAATATTCATGGTGGTTCAATTCTTCATTCATATTCAAAGCATGTAAACTTACGCCCACATGATTATTATGTTTACCTTAAGTGCGGTAAGTGAAAGAATATTTTTTTTTTCTTTACAAACACTCCTTTCATTTTCTTTTTGTAAATATATATTTAGTTTACCTGGTATGAACTGAGAATCAACAAAATTCAGGATAAACAGATGAAAGAAAGTCAGGATAACTTTTGGATGGCATAAATTTTATGTGGAGAATCTTGAATGAAAACGGAATGAAACTCGTCTCTCCGATTTTTGAGCGATATTTTATTTTTCTTAAGCAAAGAGCGCTTTGATGTCAACTAACAGGAATACGTGTGTGAATATTTTTTTTCGTGGGAAATCTAACAAATTGTGGTATAATTTTTATTCAAGAAAAAAAAATGGCAACATGACTTAAGATATGACTTTCTTTTTTATAAATAAGGCTTCAAGGAGTTTTTGCTTATCATGAACTCAAAGCATGCTTTTATGAGCAAAAAATTTATAAAGTACCACCTGCCAAAAATCACATTTTATTGTTGGTAAAGGTATGTAAGTCTAGAAGTGTACAAGCTAAAAGGATTGTACAATTTGTACTTATTTTGTCTGTACAAAAGAGGATGTGAAAGACTTAACGTTGTCAACTTGTTCTCATCATTTACCATTCACTAAGATCGAAACTTCCAACAATAAATGTAGGGCTAAAATCCGGCCAAGGTTTTAGCAGCCATCATGCTTTCAACTGAGTATTGGGTAGAAACTATATTTTGAAAATAGGATGTCAAATAGTTGCCAAAGTGGTTCTAGGCAGGTCTTTACAATTTGTGTGTCAGCTCTGCGTTTGATAGCAGCAGATTACTCTGTAGACTAACTTTTATCAGACTGCAGAACTGCTGAGGAATCTCTTTCATTCTATTCTTCTTCTCATCAAAACGGAAACATGTTGATCATGATGACTATTGACTGCATATACATTTTATGATGATATATTTCTCAAATATTCGTAGGCATTCCGAGGTTACATTTTCAATTCCGTGTTTCAAAAGTCAAGTTGAAGTTTCTTTTAAGTGGCTCTTATTTTGTGAAATTGTTTTAAAAATGATAAACAACAGATTTTTTGACGCATACGTTTAGATGTGAATTGGCAAGGATATAATTGCTAACCTCTGTCACAATCGGCATTCCAAGAAATTTGAATAAACTGAAATGAATATTTCAATAGCTGCTGTCAGTCCCAGTCAACGGGAGAGCTCAAGGGCAATTATATGTAAATTGTCGTGTTATCTACGCACATACGGTTTTCTAATACCGTATGTTTTCTATACAAGCCAGAAAACTTTCACGGGTACGCTTACCCTGTGTTTTTTTCCTTGAACTGCGTTAGCTCATTTCATTCTCACATCCATCCCTATCCTTATTGAACAACAGAGAAATTGTTTGCAGAATCGTCAAAAAAGTCTATAACATTATTCACCAATTTAATGGCGACAGGGAACCCCAATTGAAAATGACTTTTGTTCTTGCCCAGAGTAAATATTGATCATTGAAGGATTATGACTCAAACATGACGATAACATGTATAAGGAGGATATCGCAAAACGACACAAACGGAGCAACAAGATATCACCCTTTCTACAGGTCTAAGACCACCTTGAAGAAAAAAAGATGCCGAGCAAGGGAATCATATTATACCGGTTCACTTCACACTACTTAATTTCACATCTCTCATCCTTTTTTAGCCAAACTCCACGAGGAAATCTTTCTCTTTCAGATGGTACACAAAGAGGAATTAGGAAGCAGCGAGTTTTGCGCCAGGCAATTTTGTTTGAAAAAGACGCGATATCCATGCGACTAGCACGGATACATGGATTGGCAGGCTGCAGTTCCACTTCCACCGCATCTAGCAACCATGTAATTCAAAGCTACTGGGGAAAGTAGCTAGATAAAAAATATAGCTGAAAACAGTGAGAGGAAAAGGACTTGGGGCTTATCATCATTCCCACCATTCATTCACCACTACCATCACCGAAGGAGCAGCTGGATAAAAAGCGTATCGTTTATTTTCAGCATCCATATTTCTGGTCGAGGAGTGTGTTCATATGGAAATTACTTGAGGGAGACCTTTAATTAGTTTTTCCATTCACTTTCACTTGGAAAAGACGGCTGAGTGAAAGCTCTGTGTCAGCGTCAACGCTCCGCACGCCAGGCTTACTCAAGGACACGGAGAAAATATGTCTTTGAGATAAACTCAGACATGTATTGTCCTTGTGTCATCAACAACAACTGTTTTGCCTTTTCAGAGACACACCACAAGTGTCTTTCTAACTTAATCAAAATCTATTGTGAGCTTGATAACTATCATTTGCATACAGAAGCTCGTAAAGTCACTCTGCTAGAATGGGTTCAACCCTGGTGTAATACTTCTCCTAGATAGTATCAGAAGAGACTTGTAGATCAGTCAAAATGTGGGTTTCCTTTTTATGAGGATATCATTATCATAACGGTGACTAATTAATAAGGATAACCTCAATGAAAATTGACTAGAAAATAGGCTTGTCTTTTTGCTACCTTCCAGGCGAGATGTTTTTTTAAAGGGTCATTATCAAAATTAAATTTTATGTTAGTACTTGCCTTTTCCAGAAGCTATTTATACTCTCTTTGAGAGACCCACTTCCGCATTAATACTTCCTACTAAGAACAGGGAACCGGAGCTGTCAAAATGATCAGATTTTTATTTTGGCGTGGCTGTAGCATTACATAAACGCTATAATCATGTCTCCAAAGTCCTTATTCTAACTATCAACAGTTGTTTTTGTGTAAAACAATACAGCTAGTAATTAGAGCTAATGGAGGTTGTTTACAATCACTCTTTGTTCTTCGTTTTTGCTTGTTACTTTGAACGCAAGCTTTCTTTATAATGTTTAATCTTTACCAAATTAAATTTGTCTCGTTGTTGTACTTTTATATATATTTTTATCTCTTTATTGTTTCATCATTGTCATTCACCCACCCATCATCCACCAACCCTCTCATTTTTCCTCCCTAGAGAAACCTTTTAATCCACCCAACACTAATCCTGTAGTGCTCAACTTTTTTGAAGCAAACAAAGCGTCGTTGAATGTAGTGTCACTACAGTTTGGATATCATCTTTCACTTTCGGCCGTTCATCTGGAAAAAAGTGAGACTAGAAGATTGTAGCTTCATTTTGAAATAAAAACACTGGGTGTGGTCATTTACCAGTGATAAAACGTCCATAAAATCTACACAACAGTACACCCTTTATGAAAGAATATTATATGAGATCTTTTCCTGTCTCAAATTGCGTGTATTATACACTTTACTCTGGCGTGTGTGGGTGGCTATAAACTAATTTATTACATGTTTTAAAAGGGTTATTTCATTCTTTTTTTTCAGACAATATTCTATTCAGCTGCCAAAAATGAATTTGAATGTAAGTTTATAAAAATAAATGATAGTAAAGGTTGGCTTATAGTTTGGTAGATAAGTGACTATGAACATGACCCGGTGCACTGACATCGTTGACTGTAATACTAAATCTGTAGAGAAATGCTTTAATAAGTTGTCAACAATGCGTCTAAATTTGTTGACTATAAGAGTAATCATAGTGACAAGAGCAAAACAGCTTCATCATTGCCGCCTCCTACGCCTACATTGAATCTTTTCATAGAGAAAGTACATCCTGACTCAAATGATAATAGAAAATAAAAATGATAAAAAATTCTCAGCACATCCAAACGCTCAAACTTGGTCAGTCTTTGTCCTTGGCTTCCTACTCCATCCATATCAACTAAGATGACAGTATCCTCAATCCTCTGAATGCATTTGGTACACATGCCATACCCATTTTCCTTTCTTGTTTTCATCAACTTTTTTTTCTGGGGTATTATCATTCCAAAGGAAGTAGATAGGAAAGAGGGCAAGACACTATTGTACTAAGGAAGAAAAACTCTAATGTGCCACCACAGCAGACCAAAAATACTAAACTAGCTCGATTCATTCACGGCTACTCTCTCGGTCCTTCTCTGCGTGTTATTTCCTCCGTTTTTTGGTTTTGTCCTTGTCATTTTTTTCCCGTGCTCGCTTGCGCTTGTCATATCAGCGTTATTCGCAATTGGAGAAGGACTTGTGGTGAAATTAGCGATGAAATAGAAAATGCTTCCATATCCTGAGAGCAACTATAAAAATGGTGTAAAAATGGTGAAAGAAATCTTGATTTTCATATGAATACCCGACATATTTTTTTGCAATTTTAACCACATGTAATATAACAAGTTAACATGTACTCTTGCTTGACTTTGGATGCATTTAAAACTACAAATCCACTATATTGCATTGTGCTATATGACAATATGCCATTAAGTTTTAGAATATTAAAGCTGAAACGACATTTGACCTACATTTACGAATTTAATTTGCACTAATACCCTTTTAACGGGGTCCCCCTATTTAAGTCCTACCGCCTCTCGTATCCGCAAACATTAAAGGTATGAATATTGCCCACAGCGCCATTTCACGTATTAGCTTCGCTTCAAAAGTCGTTACTAGGAGAAAGCTATCATGTGATATGACAGCCGCAAACAAAATTGATGATTTTGTAATACCCCGTGTGATACCTTCAACAGCTGCAGTAATACTTACGTAGACACATTTTGCTCGTTTATAATCCGATTATATCGAAGAGAAAAAAAATACCGTATTTGTTTCACGTGAATCATCACTGTCCAAATGAAAGTGGACATTTACAAAGTATCTAATCGTCAAACTTTTACGCATGCACAGAATTTCGTACTGTTTCCATCTCCCAACTTTTGTCAGTCTATCAAAAGTTTTTAGCAGAAAAAAAATCCCAATATAAATTTTAGTTACCTTTTTTCATCCGCAATTCTACAGTAGATCAAACTAAAATCTATGTCAATATTATCAAGAATTTCATAATGTTAACAGATTTATGGTAATTACTTTCTTCCTTGAAATATAAAATCGCACGGCGAATAAATCCCAAGGTCACATATCAGCAATAAAAAAAAAGTTGACGATGATCACCATCAGGAGTCTAGCCTCGTACGGTAACTTTTGATATTTCTTTTTCATATAACACCAAGTTTCCGTAGGTAGTCATAATGCTCTCGTAATTTCCACAAAGTCTATTTCAACTAAGTTAAAAGAAAATTTCTTAATGGTGAACCAAGTAGTCTTCCATGGTGAATAAACGATTACGAGTGAAAGTAGAAAAACGCTACACATCATGTTCTCCTTTCCACCATTTTTCTTCCACTAAAAGTTACGCTCCTGAACAAGTGTGTTTGCGCTTCACCAGAAAATAGTATATGCATATGGAATCATCGTCAGCCATCATAACGATGGCTATCGCTCTATAAAAATCTTTCTGAACATGTTTTCTATACAATCATACCCCCGCGATAAAAAAGAAAAAAAATGGCAATTTCTTTACCAACTTGGAGCTACACCTGCTCTTGCTTCTTGTACGGTGTTTTGTGTGTATCTACGTCTTTTTGCAAAGTATGTTTCTGACTTTTAGTACGAAAAACCTTCCTATCAAGAAAGATGTAGATTTATTCGACAAAAAATGACATAAGTATACACCATGATCATGATGAATTCACACAGTTATTTGACTGATGGATATACGCTAACTTTTGACAAAAGCCACCAAGTCATCCCATAGGAAAACCGTATACCAACAAAAACTAGTTACGGACAAAAGAGTCTACGAAAAATTATGGAAATTCTTGTAGTAGTACTAAAAACCTAGTCAGTCCAAAGATGTGAGAAAGGACTCTCATAAGAAAGTAAACTCTTGAGAAAAAAAAAGTTTTACATCGGCTTGAGGCTATCATCATCATCTTTTTTTTCCTGGTGCATGGTACCCTTTACACAAGAAGATACGATGATCATTATGATGTAATCGGGGAAAGCTGTTCATAAAAGTGCTCGCCGAGTGAATACCCGATTTATAAAATGGACCCCTATTCTCCAATTATAAAAGACAAAGTTTGTCCCTCTCGCTCATTTTTCTCGGTAAAATAGCGTAATAAAACGGGAAGAGTAGTTGTTCAACTACTCTCAACTTATTACAGTAGGTAATCATTGCTAATTAAAGCTTTCATTATTATATGCTTTAATGGAAGAGTCTAGCGAACATAGAAAATGCTTGTGTAGGAGGTCCTTTAAAGATTGGAGTATAAAAAAACAAGCTTCCTGTGTGGTTTAAGGGAAAACTGTGAAGTATACCGAAGAAAAAAAAAATTTATAGAGAAAAACATAACCGTAAAGTGTGATCCATAAACAGAAAGACAGTTTACCTTGTAGTTTTCTGCGATGAAACCGTGGTGAGCCGAGGAAGCTATTTTTCAGCGTATTGAGCCTAGACCTCCAGTGAGCGAGATGAGGTGATCCTGGCGGCGTGGGACTAGGTAGAACCGTACTCGGCAATCCGCCCCCTCCCACAATGCTACTACCTTGGTGCTCTTGGTTGTGAATGTGCTCATTGTTGAGAGCCCCGGAAGAGCTCTGATTTGCAACACGATGCGGCATCTTTGGCGATGGGACGGGTGACGAAGGTATAGAACTGGACAATGGCGAATGGTTTGTCAAATGAAGACTGGGTCGGCGGTGTCGACTAAAAAAAAGGATAAATCCAGGCAAGAAAGGAAAAGAAATCATTATTACTATGTACATCAATACCCATCAATCTGACTTAACGCTTACTCTCAACTTGGGCTTGTTCTGGAGTTTTTTTTAGGTAGTTTAGTTTCTCTACCTGATGTTGTCCTTGTAAAAACATCACAAGCTTGTACACATCTACTTAACATGGCGTACTGCGGTATGCCATGAAAAACGAAACGCACGTTGCCTTCGTAGGAGAGAAAGTCATGACAAATTACTTGAGCCCTTCCTTTTCTTCCTTTCTCCTACTAACTTACTTAAAACCTTCTCTTGTAACTTACTCCACTCAAGCTATTCTCTTTTCTTTATAGCCCCCATTTACAACTATGATTCCACATCACACAGAATAAAGAAAAAAAAGGTAGAGAAAGTTAAGGTAATATTGATATTTATAGGAACAATAGTTGTAGTACTATGTACAAGAACATAAGCTATAATCATCCACTCATTTTTTTTGCTCTCTCCGTGTTTTCTTCCTACTTGCTAAAGTCCACTAGTCCTAACGAAATCTGGTTCTCGACCTTCCATATTGTGGACCATATACTTGTACGAACCACATTCCGGTTTCTTTTTTCGTCTGGAAAAGTTAATGATATTTCCCCTTCTTTTATTTCTACTCCCTCCTCTTCTGTTCTCTTTCAACACACCTCCTTTTCAATTCACTTAAAAACCGAAAGGAAAACCTGCAAAAGGAATAAAGAAACATTTACGAGTTTGTTTTGTGTGTGTCCATTTGATTTAGAGGGAATGTGCCATACTCGGCGATCCCAGGTCAAAAGGAAAGTCACCAAAGAGAAAACGTACGTTCAAAGTTTATTATATTTCGCCTCTTTTTATAATCCTTTCATCATCAAACAGTCGACAGCAAATCAAACAGTCTGCCATGAACTTGACAGGGAAATGCTATGTTTGTGGTGTAGTCAACTATATGAAATGATCTTTCAACATGCGACTTTTTTTTTGTATAAACTGCGCTATAAACGCTTTCCTCAAAAGAGGGGAAATAGTTTTGGTTTTGTGCCGGAAAAGTATAATTGAAAGTCAAGAAACTAGTCGATACGACTATTATATGAACCATGCGTTTCGAAATATAAAAGGCTTTCACTGTAATTCCAAGTAAAGCGTAATTTTTTGTAGGAATAGTTATTTTCAGTCAGGTTGAAACTGCGTTGACCTTTGATCCGTTCAAAAGTCGGACGTGGAGGCGACCTTGACTAAATAAAAAGTTGAAAATAGTTCCTACCAAATGCTGCCAGTTTCTATCTGAGTTTACGTGAATCTCCATCGGTACAAAAGTGTTACTTAAACTGGCCAAGACATTCACAAGTAGAACGTCGGTATTCAGATCAAATAGGAAAGTTTCTTGTGCCAGGCCAATTTGAATGCATGACACGATGGTAAAAGGCATTCCAATAAAATACGTATGCAGTCGTGCAGATATTTGAGTAACCAAAAAAAGCCGTATTAGCTCCTTCCTAAGAGAAAATCTATGGCATCTGTTGTGATACATTATTCTGTTCCTAAGTGAACAACCTATTACTACGAAGACTCAATATTTTTCAGCATTATTTTCACTTTTTTTTCTCAATTCTTGGAACGAAACAGGGAACCGCTTGTAAGTTGAACTGTGGCCACACCCTGCCACACCATGGTCATTTTCAACAAAATGAATGCAAATAATAGAACCGGATGGATTTATCAATTTTAAAACTATTCTAGGTATTATGAACAATACCAGATTCCCATTGTTATGATCCACCAATCCAATTAGCGAGAATAATAAACTCGTGAGGATGGATAGCATTGGTAAAGTAAACATGAACTCGTTTTCAACCAAAGTATCCAGCACGGCTACTTGTAAAGATTACGTTTCTTTGTTCGCTTTTTCACAATCCCATGGCTCATATTTCGATAGTGTCAACTTTAGACATTTACATATTTACAAAAATGTGTATGTACGTAAACTATGCTACACTTTCACTTGTTTGCTTGCTATTGTAAGAAATTTAGTAATCATGAGCGTATAAATCCAAACGAGTCTCATGGACTGTCGATTTCATGCACCTTGAGCATCGTCTAAAGTTGACACTGTCGAGATTTGACCCATCGGATTGTGAAAAAGCGAAAAAAGAAATGCTATCCTTGTAAACTGCAACCTTTTAATGGAAATCCTCGTGCCATTGGGATTCGTTAAAATGACTCCAGAAAACGATTTCTCATAAGTGGTACTCTATTTTTTGAACGATTCCTTGTACCTCAGTTCTGATTTCAGACTTATAAGTTATTTTGTATCACACAGAGTCGATGAACTGCCACATATTGTTTGCTGTGATAGAACTGAGATAAAAAACGCCGTAAAACCTGAAGTACAAATATAGCGTAAGGAATGACCACATGATGATACCTATTGTTTTATGTTGACAATACTTTCACAAAAGTTCTTTCACCCTGTAGTAATTTTTTAACGTGAACAAAACACAAACATCAAAAAGTTGTTTTCATTGTTTCTTTTTCACTAATTGCGATCTCCGTTTTTTGTGCATGACTAGGTTTATGACTGGATGGACAAACGACTATCAATTCGATAAAACTAGTTTCAAAGTGTATTTTTTATGATTTCGGTCGAACAAGAGAAATAGACCATTAATGATTTATGATACAACTTGTTTTTCTCTGTTTGACTTGACAGGTTCTTTTTTTCCAGTTCTCAGTCTATTCTGATAGAAGATAGGAGGATGATTGGTTGTATTTTTTACTTGTTTCTGAGTGGGCGAATGAACGAGCACTTGTGCCGGTGATAATTCAGTAAATTGCTACTATTTTTTTCCTCTAGCATTAGAATTGAAAGTCCTAGAAAAACAATACAAGTGGAAGTACCGAAAACAGTTTTGATTACTAGATAAAAACGTAACGTATTTGGTATCATCATCCAAGGGTTATTATGGACCATGACAAGGAAATTATGGCACAGCGATATATGTATTGAACTGTGTGCTAGAAGAAAGTAGTGAATTTCCAAATAGTTATTTCCCTAGTGTGAATATTGTCCTTGGCTGTAACTGGCGCTTCATTTTCTAAAATCCTCTTATAAAAAATAATTAATTTTAATAGACAATTGGTACTTTTTAAAAAACTCATTAAGACAAAGAGGCGCTATATTATCCTCAAAACCGTGCAGCATCGCTATCTCTATATAACGTAACACACATTTGTCTGTTATCATTATCATAAAAAATATATTATGTATGTATTGTATTATTCCAACCAATACAACATCCGATCAAGTGTAACTAGTCAAGTTTTTCTCCATATTCCACTTGCGTAATTTCTGCTTTTTAAGCAGCCCAGCGTTGTGGAGATCGTTTCAAATTAGGAGAGGAAAAACTTGCTTGCATGACAAAGCTGAGTTTTTTTTCTACCGTTACGAAAGTGAGCATCCTGCAATCATTAATCTAGTTTCTGCTTTGCTGTCCTCACACAAACTCCTAGACTTTTGGCATTTCATTACTCAGAAAGTAAAAAAATAATAATGTCATGACACCGTGAAAGCAATGTCACAGTCGATCAAGCGAGATTCATGAGTTCCTCTCAGAACAGCCCTAACAAGCACTATGTTTCTCTCCACTACGATAAAGATACTCTATCGAGATTACTATCTGGCAAATCAACTTGTAGAATAATGATCATCGATTTTTATATGTCTTTCGTGTTTCGCTAGTTAACACGTGTTTGACGTCAACCATTCATATTTAGATGACAACACAGCAATATGATTTTTTTTCCAGGAGTTTTCACAAACACAATCGATCTGATTGAATATCAGGTTGTGATGAAATGCTGATGAACAGGTTTTAAACAGCACAATGATTGGCTGACAAGCATCGGTCGTGTATTTAAAAACTAATCTACTTTCCTATTCATTATATCCTCGACTGAGTAGTTCGTAGGAAACTTGTTAAGGCTTGAAAGCTATTTGGAGTGGATGATAATGATAAATGCTAACATTATGTAAAGATGCGTAGGAAGGTATTTGTTAGCAACTTTTAAGAGGTTGCATATTATGAAGGCTGAACAAGTCTTCAGTAGTCTATAGAATATGGCGTTGGGGAACATTTTATAGTCTGTTTCATTGATAACCTTGTGAAATCAGGTCAGTAAGGGATTAGTTAAGTCTTTTGTGTCAAGTCTACAGGAGTAAGCTGGCAACTTACTTGTACAAGTGTCGTCTTGGCGTGATGGGAGATCCTTCACTGATCCTGTCAAACTGATATGCAGTCGGGTTCCCGTTCACCTTGTCAATCCGTTTTCTCGGCGGATCCAGACTATTATTTGGAGTTGACGATGAGCTCGAGTCCCAGCGTGCGATGAGCTCCGTTTCATCCTCCCTTGACGGTTTTCTCCGTTTTCGATCCAGCAACAGGAAGTAAATGACTTTTTCAGTGTTGTGGCTAAAAACAACAGGTTTCATATTAATAAGCTGTACATCAAGCACCAATTTTTTCTCATTATTACCACAACCAAAAAACTTTTCAAATTTTCACT
>JAAXOA010003039.1:0-12138 GCA_036561885.1 Salina celebensis
GCTCTCATCTCAAGAAAATAGTGGAGAAAGCGTTTCAAAGATGCAAGACAAGAGAATTATGCTTCCATTCGGAACAGATAAGATATTACGGAAGCTGTCTTGTCCCCGTCTCTCGTCGGATGCTGAGTTTGACACTAAGTCGTACCGTTGAATATTATCGTTTTGGGCTGCTAACAGAATACAAATTTACCTGAACCCATGTTGTATACTCACAGAATGTAGACAACAGAACATCTTTCTCAATGAGATAATGATATGCGGGTACGAAAAAGGAGATTTTGTTACAAGATGAAAAAGAGAGAAAAAATTGATGATGAGGTATGTCACGTCATGTATTTACGACACGTGCTTGTCAGTCCACGGTCAATACATTCCCGTACTTAAAACTACGTGCGTGCGTCTCCTAGAATAGCTGAGAAATACATAAAAGTATGGATACAAGAAACGAAAGTAACAGACCATGAACAAGTCGTTTGTATAGTGTCCATCTTGTGAAAAACGAAAAAAAAAAAAAAGACGACAGAGACAGAAAAGTTACTTAAACAGCTTTCATTCAAGTCAGCCTTTACTTTGACTTTAGCTCACTTGAAACACTTCATCTAATTTTCTCAACTTGTTTCCCTAGCAACTTTGTCAATCCGAAACCCAATTTTATCTTGCCGTCTCCCTCGTTTATTTCACGGCACTTTTTGCAAAAATGTATTTACGCTCCTTGTGAAGGTGACGAGGAAAGCCTACGTGCAGCATAAATTGCGTGTTGACGGAGAAAGCGTGAAGAAATGAAATTGAAGTGAAAAGAATGATATGAAAGTAAATGAAGGCGAGGATGGAAAACTGAGAAGGTACGAAAAACATGAGGGAAATAATAGTCCTGGAAAGGGTTTCCAAGGAATATAAAAACTCCTTAATTTGAACTACTTGTTCTTAAAAAAAAGATTGCAATTGATCTTCAGCACAAATATTGTTACTAATATAAAATAAATAGGTTTTTGTTTAGTATAAGTCTACACAGAAACTGCTGTACGATACACTTGCTGGTTGTGCTAAAACTCATGGATACTATCCTTAGGATTTTAACGGCACACATGAAGGGTTACCGTATGCTCCTATATACTGGTAGTAAAAGTTCATGTGCACGCATAAAAACCCGTTGAAAGTAAAAAATCAGCCATGTAGTTGTGGAAACAAAAAGTTTGAATAGCATACAGCAGTAAAGATAAGCAACTTCAGTTGATGTACTGCCAAAAGACGTAAACTTTGCAAATATACTAGTAATGTTATATGTACATGTATTTCAAAACATAATTTTGGTTTGCAGATATCATTTTTCTTCTCTAGCTGGTTTCTCAACCCTCCCACTGTCCGTTCCAGTGGAAGATGTGGTGAAACTCCTTTTAGTTCCTAAACTCTTTTTGAAGATCATTCCAAGAAATTTGTCGAAAATCCCATAAAATCCAACTAATGCTAAACAGCTTCTGGCAAGATAAGTTGTTGCCAGTGTAGTTGTTCGAGTCGTTGGACAGTTCATCTGATCGCACGGGGAAGAGAGAGATTGGTCCAAATTTTATGTGTAGTTGAAACAATATAAATTATAGCCTCTCTCAACTTCATGCGTATCTTTTTTTGCCGCAAGCAGTCGCCTATTATGCACGCTTACAAAAATATTGAAACCACTTTCGCCAATAAATATATTTTACTTGTTCCGACATGTGCCCAGACTTGGTTCCGAAAAGGAGAAAGTGATGGCGAGTTCATTGTGAGGTTGCGTTGTCTTTTTCTAGTTGTTGGCAAACGAACACACAATTATGTCTTGAATGCATGCATGTATGTCTGATGGCACTGAAAAGGATTTGCGTTTTACAAGATTCTTCAAGACAATCAAATCATCGCAAAGGATTGTACGCAGAGAAATGCCTTTGATGCGTACATGGCGTTAACAAGATTATGTCTCAATAAACTGAGGTTACCTCAGAAGGACAAACGACTTCAGCCAAATTTCTCCTGTGTAGGTATTATTAAATACTGTACTTTTACTACACAAAATATGGTTAAATCAAAACCAAAACAGTGTGGAATGGAGCAACAACACTGTTTTAAAGATATAAGACAAACCTGAAGTGATAAACATAGTAGCGTTTCGGTACAAATACCTTTTACCACACCACATATGCTTTACTGAGTGTAAATAATTCTTCCAGGGAAGTAAAAGGTGAAAGTATATTATGGTTCGCATGAACTATGAATGAAGAATCACTGTTTTCAGAGAATCACATTTCACACCACAGTTCGTAGTTAATTGATCGTGCTCGACTATTTTTGTACTTTTAATGGTTTCATGATAACAAGGTAAAAACTTTTTCCCAACCGAAAAGTTGAAACTTTTCCCATCCATTCAAATATGCCTATGCTCACCTATCAGCACTACTCACGCAGAAACGCAATCCAGCAACTTTTGCTGAAAACTTTCTCTCTGGCAGTGCGACGTACAGGATAACGAAAATATGGGAAAATGTATTTCAGTAAGCCTAAATCTGCGTAACACTAAATTATGGTTTATATCGTTCTATTTTTTTCTCCGGTTCTGCGTGAAGTTGCCATTTCCCTTACACAATTCATTTATGGTTTTTATTTTCATGCTTTCACTAAAGTTGTGGAAATTCCATTTTTATTTCCGCCACTGGTTTCTTGCCTCATATGTATGTGATTCTTGTATCCATGGTGCAGGCGAAAAGAAGGAAAATGGAGTTAGGAGTAGCAATGAATATCAATCTTGATATTTTTGAGTCTTCTTCATAGAAAATGCTTAGAATTTTAAACGCGTGAACAAAAAATTGGATGAAAAAACTCGCTGTCCTAAACTACGTGCTGCACAATGAAATTCTCACTCAAGGCTTGCTTCCAGTATGGAAGGATGTTGTTCAGGTGGAAAATCGTCTAGCAAGTATCGTGTAGTCCTTACTACAGTCGGTTGTTGCTCATTGTTTTTTTTTTGAGACTCTGCAAAATATTTCATTAAGGCCTGTTTCATTATTAATATCACCTTGCAAGAGCTTGGCACAAAAAACATATTGTTCTACAGTTTCCTGCAATATGGACAAACGCTCTGTCGACATTCCATGTTTAATTTCAACCTTATGAATGATGTTATTTGTTTGCTATCTTGATAAAAATCGTAGAAGCGACGAGGGAAAATGGTATTATAGCATTGTGCACAATGACCTTGGATCGTGTTTTATTATGCGCAGCTCTCTTGTACTGAGTTCAGAGTGGTATCTGCTCCTTTAATATGATACATATTTAAAGGGAGCACTGGAAACTGGTAACCAATTAACCTAAAAAGTAACTGTCTTTGAGAATGTGAAAACTTCGTTCATTTCATGAACTTGTTTTGCACTGTTTTAAGTTTTCATATTTCATCTCCTACATTTCACTTTAAAATATTCTAGTAGTTCTTCTAGTTCTTGATGAAGAAGGAGAACCAAATATTATTTGGTAATAGTATATAGTATATAGTGCTGGAGATTTCATGTCGTATTTATTTTTTTTTCCAAAAACAGGAAAAACTCTACCATTCCAAATTTAAACGTATCTTTGCATGTTCCAACAAAACGTCTCTGCAGTCAACTTCAGCGATGATTTTAAATTGTCGTTTTCATACATGTAAATTCAGACGTATTTTTTATCTCAAATGTTGGATGTATAACATTTACTTCTGCAAATATTACAAAAAAAACCTAAAACTATTTAGTGACCACATTATTTATACATAAATTTGTTATCAAAATATAACATACAACATAGACTCCTGGAAATCTTTTCGTTTGCAGTGCATCAAGTTTAACTAGTTAGATTGTAACACAATCGAAAGTCAGCGGAATGTCGAATAGAAGTACAATTAACCATGATCACAATTAGGTACATTACAGTAATATACCCACGAGTATCATCAAGAACCAGGTTTGCCATGCAACTGCTTAGGTGAAACATTAATATGACTTATCGGTTCGGTAGGGGCTCCAAAGTACGACGCTACAGAGAGCTTCCAAATGGAAATCACCGTAGTATACGTTTTCCAAGTGTGCAACATTGGGTCTAATATGTTTTATGTTTGTGAATTTCAGTTAGAATGGAGCTGAAATAGCTATAAAATTATTTCTGAATGGGGAGCAGTAAAATACATGACACACACGACGGAAATGCAATGGTAATGACTCTAATACTCAAAGGCGTAGTGAAAATGAAATACAGAAAGGAGCTCCGAGTTAGAGAGTTTCTACAAAGAAACACATTCACAGTTTTCTTATTGGCTGTGAAATTCAAGATGTAACCACAACAATAAACAATTCTGAGACTTTCCTTTGAAATAAGTATGTTATGCGATCTTTAACGCAGAATATGGAAACCCTTGAAATAATGCGTCTCTTAAAAGTGGCCCCCACATTCCTATTATCCCTACCTCTTTTCCTGACGACTAAGGATATGCATCGCATACTTATGCCATACCACTAGAATATTGTTGTGAGAAATCCTCGGGGATGCGGACGATGAGTAGTAATGAAGGATGTCTTGAAATATGGTTTTAGGGGAAAATCCAAGGATTTTGATACGTATTGGTATTATATTTCAGGCAAGTGTTGATGGCAGCAAACTTGTTGATGTTGAAGAACACATTCATTTAATTACAAATACTTAGTTGCGAAACGAAATACCAACACTAATCCATAACTCCGTATTTTAAAACTCTGTCATTTGTCTGTATAGATATGCAGACTGCAGAACACATTTTACTAAGCGCACTAATGCGCTTGTAAGTTTAACAAGAAACTATAGCTGCGGGATACTGCATGATTTCTAATAGCTTCACATTAAGTATTTGACGGAAACTTTTCTGTCTTAAGGCCATCTCCATCGTTAACCGCAAATTGCATGCTTGACGACTTTGATACTTTTTATGCAAAATCTCCTGCCATACATCCATTAAAGACGGTTTATGCGCTATTTGCAAAATTTTGATAAAACTCCTTGAAACCTACATACACTTTTTTTTCTTGTTTAAAAGGCTGTTCACATTGTTTTTTATAAAATGTCCTCTACCAGAAGTTGAGAGGACTCTTTTTGATATAAAAGCAGAATGGGAACAAAAACGCTTAGAAGTGGAACGAGTTGAATGTTCTCCAGTAAAGTATTTGGACGCGTTAGCAAATTCCGCTCTAGACAAACCTCGTAAGAATAACATAATATATTTCGTATTGTGTAATTCCTCCAAAATTTGCTTACTTGTATGAAAAAAGCCTTACTATATCATGCTTACCTCAAAATTGTGCAGATTCTTTCTTCAACTAAAGCAATGTACGTGTCCTAATTCAAAACGAAGTTAATACTTCAGAGAGTAGATGGAAAATGTGAAATTCATGTAAGAGCCTTAGAGAACGTTTCGCAATTTTCTCCCCCACTCCTCCACCCAATTTTGATCAACGCACATTATCATCACCATAATCGGACGTGACACAATAAGAGCATTATTAGTTGAGGTAGTAAAGCATGAAGAATGATGACTAGCTGAGTGGGCGAACAATGTAGACGGGGAAAAAATAAGTATATCAAAATGTCGATTCTCATCAGCTTCCAACAAAAGGTATCGCTCCACGTCCCTTTTCCAGTGGATGCGATAAGCTTCAAGCATGGAAGATGAGTCGAATATTATGTGTTAAGGGCTCTTCGATAGGTAACCTTTTCCAAGGATGATACGGATCTATTTTTCATACTAATGAAATCGTAAAAGTGTAGAGGCTGAGTGTATTATATCGGACTCAGATAATATGGCACACTGCAACTCTTCAATACTCAAGTATACAATATACAACAATACGGAATCTCAACTTAAGTCAATTCAATATATACATTATTTTCATGAATACAAATATCTAAATCGCATCATGATACAGTACGTGGTTCCAAAACCCTGCTTGTCGTTCTTCATGTATTCTTCGGTTGGATACACATGTGTTTCATTAGAAATTGGAAGGAGGGAATCGTTATTCCATAAGTTCAGAAAAGATCTATATTGTTGGTCACTACTACAATGTACAATTTCAGTTGAACAGAATAAAGGTAATGTGTACCGTATTACTTTCTTCATTTTTTCTAAAGCAATGTTCATGGAATCAATCCGAATGAAAGGAAAGTATGTTGATCCGCTATTTGAATGAAAGCATTGCATTGATAAGATGGAAAGTAATCAAATATAAGAGATAACAGCGTGCAAAACGTCAAGAAATCAAGACCGATCACGGTTCCATCACATGTTTGCCTCATATGTCATCCCTGCCTCAAAGTCAGACTGCTAGGCATAAGTAGTATCTAACTGGACGTTTATGGCTTTTCATCCGTTACCCAAGATCATAAATAATGTTTCAGAAAACGACACCTCTTTCGATACAAAGCAAAGTTAATGATAACACAATTTGGGTAATTCTTAGATACTCACAAGGGACATAACATTAACTTTTCGTTCAAAGTCGAGACGACATGTGCGCGATATGGAGAAGGGATTTACTAAAGGTTCATCGATGTTTAATGATTAGATTTCGTCATATCGATGAGTATCTCAACTTTACTGCTAACGTTAAGATCTAGTTAATATTACTTAAACCCAGCTAGGACTAGGATATATAGATATTGTGGGATGGATAAAGTTCCCAATCGAAAATGTAAGCGAATATTAATGAAGCGATGATTATTAGTCTACTTCACTGGTCATTATATCGATCGATGAAAACGAAGAGAAAGCCAGGAACGTGGGAAATGTTGCACCGCTGTTCACGATTTCTCTACTTGCATGAGTGAATGATTTTGGTGAATGGGCTCTAACCGAATCCCTTTCAACGTTTGAGTTTCAATCGTAGGAATAAAGTTGATGAAAAGAAGAAGAAATCTTAGGTGGGGTAGGAGGAAAAGAAATAAAAAATTGTCTTTCTTTAGGTTGTATTTCGTGAGTATAGAAATCTGTTAATACCTACCAACTCTCTTCTCTGCACTTCCACATGGTTAAATCCTTCAACTCAATTCTCACAATTCCAATGCAGTTTTTAAATCGTAGGAGAAATTCCTTTGCCAATGTCCATTTGATCATATATAACTGCGTATATAGTATATCGCTGCGTATTAATAATATGAATTACGGCAATACTGATCATTCTATTCTGTGTAAGGATATTTTGTTCATTTCAAGACGACTGAACAGCTCTCCGGAACCCTCAATAAAAACCACGTCATTCATACACTTTCTAAAAATGACAAAGTGGCACATCACCATCAGAACTCACAATCTCCTTTTCAAATTCTCAACACACAGAAAACACGTTGCCAGTTTACCATATTTCCTTCATGTTCACTTGTAATTTTACCAGCTTAAACATGTTGAAAGATAAAACTTGAAGAATCAAACAAACTGCATGTTTATGACTGGGTGCCTTATCAGGATGCATTACCAACAGTTCTTTAGGCATTCAACTTTCCAAAGGATCTAACAAAAAAAGTAATCTATTTTTTCTTGTCGTTCCCACAGTAACTCTAAGTCGGATGCTCGCTATCAATTTTCCATGAGAAAAGTGAAAGATAAACACATTTTTATATATTTTCAGCTCCCTCCCTTCCCCCACTCTTCCTCTCCTTCTTTTCAGCACGCTGCTGTATAAAATTACATGCAGACATCATCATCGGTTTGTAACGCTGAGCCACCAATTCCATCCGCTTTCCCCACATAATACGTTCGGCTACACGATGAACATCAGTGTCAAAAAGCTACATTTCTATTGAGTAACCTGACACTCAAGTGTGTACATGCACGCAACCACATCATGAAAAAGGGCAGACAAGGGAGAAAGTTCAAACTCGACCAACGAATAATCAACAGAGTGAAGGGGGAAGCTCATAGCGTGCAGAACGGGAATGCACATAATATATTATGTAAACATACAAATGCACATACAAATACTGATAAACTTCGTATATTTAAGATCAGAAAGCCCATAGCAATATACTTGAAAATGTTTTAAGTTTTGAGCCCTGAGAGGCTTTATCAAAAGAAAAGAGAAAATATCTAGAGTTTTGTATCGAAATTAAATGTTGAATGGTCAAGTAGTAGCGAAAGTATTAAACAGCCATATTTCCAAGAGTTATTTTTAAGTTACTTGCAATAAATACGTACAGGTCTTTGTTGCACAATAAAGACTCAAATTGAACTGGTGCCTTTGGTCGCAGTGTTTTATCGTAACGATTCGAGTAGTGTACCAGGTTAATTACCTGTTCCCTCCCTTCAGATAACAAAAACCAAACTTGTGCTGCTTTTTGTGTACATTTAGGAATGTCACAAGTTTTCATAATTTGTCCTTGTTTCTTGAACTGTTCACAAACATTATTTGACAAGATGAAAAAACGGAAAAATAAAAACGCGTGTACGGAATACGTGACTATTGTCAGTGTCACAAATAGCAATGGTTTTCTTCCTGTGCAAAACACTCTTGGGAAACTCCCTTTCATTTGCAGTCTCTCCTCAAGGAACTTTGTCAGGATGAAACTGTAGAGGTAGATGAATGAGGCATGGAAGTTTTTGCAGGAATTGTACATGAGAAGGTTTACTCAACACTAGTTCTTGTGAGCCATTCAGTCATGTTCATTCTTCATTGCCGGCAATGAGAAACATGCCATACATATCAAACAACCTACCACACGCGTGGAAACAGATGAAAAGAATGTGAGCTACACACATAAAAACTACAAAAAAAAAATTCTTTGTTGAAAGTACAGAAACTGCTGCATACTCTGCCAGAAACACCAGCAGCTGCCTTTATAGGTAACATTCGTCAGAAAAGCTATTGAAATTCAAAGTTGCCTATTGGTTTTCTTGCAAGCATTTCTTAAGTTACCCGTCTACTAGTAGAGCAGTGAGCCAGTCACCGGCTATGAAGGAGAAAGTTGCAATGCCTCAATTCTTATGACTTTCAAGTGATGTTTGGAAATACACTTAAACTTTCTTTTGTTTTTTTTTTCAACTTCTTCAAAGTTTGTTTTGAAGACTCAACGCACATACGAAACAAGAGGAGGAAACTAAAAGCAGGGAAAACACGAATAATATTTTTAGATTTCTTTTTCAATTTCCAAAATAAAACCGAATATACATCCAATTTGTTTTCGTTCGTTTCTACAAAATACAGTGAAATACAGTTTTATCGTTCGTTGCGAAAGAATTTTTATTATTTTGAGAGCATAATAAAAGTTGCTTCGCATCTATTCGCATCTTTCTTCACTAATATAATACACGGGTCGGATATTCATTGCCATTACATGAAGCTCACTTGTTTCGTCGACTCCGCATATTTATTGACTTGTTATAGGAGCTTGCTGTAATTTCTGTTTCAGTCAAAGGCAACCGCTTCTATGCAAAACATTTACAATTTCTGCAACTCCAACTTCACCGGCTCAAGAAGGTCGCATTATAGAAATGGAGAAAAAGTAATTGCCATCATTTAGATCTAAATCAATTGTTATGCGTTTGCCTTTGAAGTTGTTTCAAAAGAAAAACGCATTTACCCGACTTCGAGATCCTATCTCAATTAAATTCATTTATTACGTCGTTTGTATGCAGTTGGTACCTTTTGAATGAAGACGAGTGAGCGAAAGAAGACTCGCTAAAACTTGTTTCAAAGCATATATATGACATCTCTCAGCGAAAGGTTACGAGCCGTCATACATGAATACATATTACTTTCAAATCTGTAACGTCAGCAATTTAGAAACTAGCTACATGAAGTTTACTGAACAGTCAATACAGTGTTTAATGATCTACACATGGGTTGATAATAGTAAACTGAAACTGGCTTAACCCGAGAAATTCGACCATATCTTTTCTACGGACCATAGCAAAACAATCATTAACAATTTGTGATTTCGTGCATCGATACAAGAAACATTCGGTTCGGTCTTGACAATATCAATTTCAGCAAGAAAGTCATAACTCACAGTTATAATAACCGAAACAAGGCAGCATCAAACACCTCAGGTGTATGTAGTACAGGTATCAAATTTAAAGATGAATATCATGTTACAATTTGTGATTATATAACACTTGGAAAAAGACCCGGAACGATGATAAATGAATATTTGATGAAATAGTATACTCAGCGCATTTCCTCCGCGACAATCCTCAAACCGATTTGCAACTGGAAAACGTTTGGTATTAGACGGGGGAGCGAGTGCTAGTGTAAGTGAAAGCACATACGTGTGTCCTTTGTATTAGATTGCTTGTAGGTCACAAATACAGCTATGAAAGAGAACAGGAGTGTTTCCATGTCTGGAGTAGTGAACACCGGAGGGGAAATTTATCTACTTGAGTTTCTATACAAAAGGACGAGAACACTTACTGATTCTGGAGAGCTTGAACGCATCGGCTGTATTAATGACATCAACAAACGCTTGCAGCTCAAACTTTCTATCCTCACTGGCCCGGTTCCTCACAGTGAGTGCATACTTGAACGCTGTCTGCGTCTGGGTACTTCCTTGCTCGAAAATAGCACCTACAACATTAGAAAAAAAACAAATGTAGAAATCGAAGAGTCAAGAGAAAATTTAATGCTGCTCAAGTACTAATCAAACAACAAGTTTTCTCTAGTGGAAACTTGTCCTTGCTACTTACAAACATATAATATAATATGATTCCAACTTCCAAGAAAAACTTTTAACCAGCTCTGGCTACATAATGCACATACCTGTCTGCATATATTTCATTCTGTCAGTCCACTCGCAGCGGTACAACTCTTTAGATGGTGCTTCGTGATAGCTCCCTGGATGCAGATACCCACCACATATAGTCACAATTATTGTGAAACTTTTAAGATAAGCAGGGTTGCCAAATGTCATTCACTACTACACTATCAGCAAGATATGGGCCTAAGATATTCGTACTTACCTGGTCCTATAATATATGTACACGCAAAATGTAAGACGTTTTATAACTTTCCCTTCAACTTTTACTTGAATTGGCTTATCAAAGACTGTTCTGCTGTGACTAGTAAAACCGTAAATCTTGACATTAGAGTTGAACGTACACAAGGGAAGGTTACATACAAGACATTGAATGCAAATATATGATGTAGAAAGTGGTTGGGAAACAAGTACCTCACATGGATGTGCATTTCAAGCGTACATTTAAATTTCATATTCCTCTTGTAATGTGTTAAAGAGTAGAAAGTTAGCAGGCGAAATCGCCTTGAAAGTTGCCAGTAAAGTTTATCTGCTTGAACAGATGCCAAGAATTACATCGCTTGTCTGAGCTGCTGACACATTTTGACATTGCTTGTTTGGGAGTCCTAAACAATCTTGAAAGTGTTATCGAAATGAGAATAGGGAAGTTATGGTAGAGATAAAACGAAATAGCTCCGAATAGATACAGATTTTAATTCTGAGTGTAGTTTTTTTAGTAACCATGGTTCCTCGTCATTGTAGGACTAGTTCCATTTGCACTACATTTGCATTCGCAACTAAAGTAGAGTCAATTTATGTAATTTTTGCAAGTATTTTGCGGGCAAAAGTAAAGCGCAGAACCCCATCGATTACATACATACTTTATACTCTCAGCCTGTATTTTGTACACAACATACAAGGCGCATGGTACATGTTTGCGTATATGTACTCTACTTCCTGCATTTCGCAAGCAAATCTCCTAGCCAGATTGGAGAAAACTTCAGCATCCTGTAAGATATCAATTTCTCCCTTTTGTGTATCTCTGTTGCAGAACATGCTACACAATTACTGCCATTTGCAGTGTAACATTAGGAGTGTCCAGAAATGCACAACTAAAAAAAACGAAACATTCATGATAGTATGGTGCTATTCTTCAGTTTGGTCCAGTGCTGGTTTTTGCGCTGGTGAAAGAATCCAAACAAGTGGAGTTTGGTATAATAAATGCCGGTTGGAAGGGAATACAATATTCAAAGGAGAGAAATGTTTTTGGAAGTTTCCTTTAAGTATCTTCATATTAGTTTTTTTAGTATCACTTCTCATTATGATTCACAAGGCATATTCTTTGCAAACTTCTAGACATCTTGCAACATGAATTTTGTCGAAATATTTGAACCTTTT
>JAAXOA010003040.1:0-12138 GCA_036561885.1 Salina celebensis
AAAGAAGGAAATTGAAACGCAGATAAGGTTTTTAAAGAAGGAAAAATTTTGAAGAAAAAAATGAAGTCAGTAAAAACAGGGCAGGCAATTCTGTGATCAAAAAATACGTTTTCCTCTTAGGTGGCGCATATTAGTCTTGTTTTCGTCTTCTCTTTAAAATCATGTCGAAAACTGTAAATAATTTTTTGACCCATTTATAATTTCCTTCCGAAAATATAACCTGTCTATCCCTAGTTTTTTTATATAGTATCACCCAAAAATAGAATCTTGTATCGAGAGAAAGAATTTTTTTTTATTTTCAAGACTTCGTACCTTGTTGAAATCTATACCTATTACATTTTTTTCTCCTATGAAATTCTCAAGTCATTAAAAAAGTTATCTTCTTCCACCTCAGGAGAGAAAGTAATTTCTATGAGGAAAAAAAATCAAGAGAGACCGATAGCATGGACGAAAACTATATTTTGCGAGCCGGTTTTCTTTTCAATGGTTATTTAATTAGGTATAAAAATCATTTTAATTTATCGTTATATATTTTGTTGTTAGCTTGCGATTAATCATCGTTAAATTTACATACCAATTAGCTAGTAGAACTTTTTTAAAAGATCAAGTCTGCGTCATCAAGGAAACAAAAAGAGAAAGGTGTTTCCTATGAAAGAGGGGGTAAACTGAGGGGTAAAGAAATATAATATTTCCTGTACATATACAAGATGAAGAATATTTTTTATCAGTTTGTCATTTAAATTGTAGCAAAAAAAGTAATCTGTTGATATGTTTCGTTTCATAACTTAGTGTTGAGTTGTTTTTAGAAAAAAAGGTGTGCGTTTCCTTTTTTTGTAACAAATATGAAGATAAACAAAACCTGTGTTAGGAACGAGAACGAACTGATGATAATGGATATGGAACGGAACGTTAAATATGTGGAGAAAATTGTACAGGTATATATTTTTCTAAACAATAATTAAATAGCAAACAAGCAGAAAAGAGAGGTATATTACATTAATTTGAAAAAGGTACCACTGAACACAGTTTTGGGAGTAATTTTTAGTGAAAAAATTGTTACAGTAAAATGTACAAGATTATTCTGTATAAGTATGAAACGAAAAGAAAAAAAAATCATCAGAAACACCTATCAATCATATTTGCAACTTTACATCCAAAATATAGTTTAAGAGATAATCATGCGCGTGGAAGATTTAATTATTTTGTCGTCTTTTCTAGTTATTATTTTTATTATTTATGTATAGCTATGTATATTAGTTAGGCTTCGTTTTTAAGGATTATTATATCAAATTATATAATTGTCTATACAATCACCTACTTTAAATGAAGGGAAAAAACATCATTACACTGCGGCCAGCAAATCACAAGAAGAGAAAAATTAATTGTTTTTAATTAGATGTATAAATATTTAATCACTACAAAAAATGTGAAGAATACGCGAGCAGTTGAACTGTAGTTTTCTATTGTGGGTTGTTTGAACGTGAAATACTTGTTGTTAATATTATTTCGTAAATGCTAATTGCTTTTTAAGTTGTCTTAAATGAAAACAATCATTTTGGGCTTTTTCTATTTAAAACAAAAAAGAGAAACACTGTCAAAATGAGAGGGAGGATATATTGTGGGGATATTTTTAAAGAAAATTGTGTAGTAGAAAGAATGGGAATTTCTTTTTTCATTTGTCAAAACACTGGATAGCGAACACTTAACAAAAACGTGTTTTATATTAAGCTTTTAATATAGTTTTAAATTATCTATTTAAGAATGTCAACTGTACATCTAATAAATATTATTTTGGGGGAAAATCATTCTTGTTTTATTTTGGGGATAAGAGGTTATTTAAATAAAAACAAACAATTATTATGTTTTCTATATGAACACCAATATCATTTATCGATTTCATTTACCTTTTTTTCGGTTCTTTTCTTGCCATTTTTGGTTCCAGATTTTCATGTGTAAGCGGGGCAAACTGTAACAATTAACCTCTGGAAAACGCATACCTCATAAATGTTGATTAAATTTGTTTATAGTTAAGAATCCAAATGTTCATTCCTGATGGTTTTAATCGGTAAAAACTCGCTATTGCTTCCAATGCTTTAAAAAAACTGTGTATTTTGACACGTTAAAATTCCTGAACGTTTTCATACAAACTTCAAAATCAACATCCACTGCCATCAATATGAACATTGTCCTATGTAATTAAAGGTGATCAAAGCGATGAATAAATGTTTTCCACACAAAATGAATCCATTGTTATCATGGGGTCTCAGCAAACTGTTATAGAATGCTCTCATTTTTTTTGTTTTGCTGCTCATGCGTAAAGATGAAGAAAAGAAACTTGTAAGGCAGTCTTTTTCCTGTGAGGTCGTTATTTGTTCGTCATCTAAACATCTATTTAATTGTATTGGTCCTGAACATACTGTGAATCTAGGATGTATTCAGATCTCACATCTCTGTGTATAAATGGTCTTGGAAACAAACACGCGAAAGGAAGTAAGTACCTAATTTAGTTTCTAAAGAATTGATTAGTTTATATGACAAATAGATACATGTTACTATTTTTAAATAGGATAAACCGTAATAGTGATGGAATTCTACTGATATGAACTTTTGTCATTAATGTTATTGTAATGTAATTACTTAATCGGTAAAAAGAACTTTCAGATAGGAATAGGACTAAACTATGTTGAATGTAACAGAATTATATTTAAAACATAATGAGCATAAATAAATATTATTATAATGCGTCAAAATCAATACAAGCATTTGGATTGAATCTTTGCATAAAACAGTAGAGGAAAATTCGGTGCGAGAGGAAAACTTATCAACCCAGACCATAACGTTGAATATCTAAGGATAATGGAGCTCCACTGTGCCGCTCGGAGTGTGATATTCTTATGTAGATGTAGACATATTCCGAATTTAAATTTCGATGACAGTTTATTTCAGCTTCGACATTTCTCTAACTTTAATCATAATCATGAACATTGACGACTGCATTGGCCAAAAATGACATGGTTTTTGATATATGTCAAGCGATGATGTCAATTCTCCCATAAATTTTATTATGAAAGAGCTATTTACGAAGAAAAGAAGAAGAAAATGAGTTGAATCATCTAACTGGAACTAGCTAGGCCAAGTAATGGTTATATGAAAAGCATGATCCTATTGTAGAAGATGCAGCCAAATTGCATAATGCTACGTAAAATACATCCATGGTCCAATATATGCGTTAAAGTTTACGCAATGAGTGATGTTAAGATGAGCTGAGGATTTTGCATGTCTTCCGGTTGCTTTTATTTCAATTTCCATTATTTTTCCGTTTAAATATAGTATATCATTGTCTTTATAAGAATACTTACGCATAGTAATCCATTTTATTTTTTATATACGTCAGAAGAATTTTCATTTTTCCGTCTCTTCTCATAACAACAAATAATTGATCCATCTTTTGAATAAACCATTGATTATAGTTAATTTTGTCCGATTCGTTCATATATTACAGAGTTCCTTTAAAATGTCAAGATACTGTTTGATCCACGATAAATATTCACCACACGTCGTTTTTACGAAGAATTGTACATCTATTTTAAATACATTATTTAACAAAAACGAAAATATCTTTTGTTCTGGAAAAAAATCTTTTTATTTTCGAGTTCAACTGGTTCAGGCAACATTCATTTCTTTAAGTAATAGCTCTGTTAACTGAATTACAAACAGATTTTATTTAGACTTAGGGGTTAAATATTTATAACTCAATAGTAACACAAAACTTCAACGTATGTAATTATCCTTGTTGTTCTTTGTTTAACACGAAACAATACAATCAGAGCTAAAATTCTATAAATGCTCAGGATGCCATCGTAACATTGAAGTCTAATATTCTCAAAACTTTTCTCGGTGGCAGGATGAAAGTTGTTACAGTGCTATACTCATTAAGATACAATACATTAGCACCAATCGGCCATGTAATCGAAGTCTTTGAACAAATTCTGGTGAACTTCAGTTAATGGATAAGGTTCTTTTGGAGGTGTGAGTACGGGCTTCTCGGAAGTGAACTCTTCATCAAAGTTTGATACATCTTCCATACACTTTACCGTAGGAATAAATGGCGGTTTTACTTTTCTTGCGAGCAGATCATCCCAATGAATATTCCTAAAGAAAGCTTGCTTCTTCACGTCTTCTGCGTCTCTTTCCGATGATCCTAATCGTCTTTCGGGATTCTTTCGAAGCAATCTAAACGAAACAAAAAGTCCACGTTTAATCATTTCAATCAAATTGCAACTGTCATGTCACATGAAATTTCTTCGAAAATGCTGCAGTACCTCCTCATAATGGCGATTGCTTCCAACGATAAAGACCTAGGGTAACGAACTTCTTCATACACGATTGCGTCAAACACCTCTTCTTCGTCGTCGCCAGGGAACGGACTCTCGCCAACTAACATTTCATAAATTAGAACACCCAAGCCCCACCAGTCGACGGCGCGTGTGTAGCTTGGTTCGGTTAGTACTTCAGGTGCAAGGAATTCTGAAAAACGAATTGTATAAATCATAGCATTGGTTTAATTATCGAAGAACTGAATCATGCTCATCTCCATTATGCGTGATCGACATCTTACCTGGAGTTCCACAAAACGTGTTTGTCCTGTCTCCAAACCCGATGCCTTCTTTACATAGTCCAAAGTCTGCCATTTTCACGTATCCTTCTGGATCAAGAAGTAAATTGTCCAGTTTTAAGTCTCTGTAAATAATTTTGTTTTCGTGAAGAAACTGCATTCCAAGAGTTACACAAGCTGCATAGAAAACAGCCCTTTCTTCGGTAAAAACGTCAGCGTGAATGTGCATCATCAGGTCACCACCAGCAGCGTACTCCATCACAAATATAACATGCTGCTCAGTTTGAAAGCAAGCGAACAAATTTACTAAAAATGGATGTCGGACACTGTTCGCTACTTCAAAAATTCGTTTCTCAGCTAAAAGTGATTCAACTTCTTCACGCGATATTATGTCACCTTTCTTCAAAGCTTTCAAAGCGAAATACTCGTTTGTATTTTTATACTGGGAAAGGATAACCTAAACAGAAACACGTAGATATTAATATATGTGTCCATTACTATTACTGCATTTCTTAACCGTTGATTGTAAATGTTACCTTTCCGAAATGTCCCCTTCCAAGAACACTGATAAGCCTAAAGTTGTCGAATCCCATTTTTAACGATGGATTGGGTCGATTCCTTCTTGTTTCTAAGCCAAACGCATGATCCAAAGCAGCTCTGGGTGGTGGAGGCGGAGGCGCTTTGTCAGCAACTGGAGTCTAAAGAATTTGTATGAAACAGGCACACACAAATAAAAATACAAGTCTAGATTAGCACAGCAAATATTATCATCCATGCATACAGCTTCACCAAATAAATAAATAAATATATTTTTTGCTACACGAGAAATCTAAGATAGATAAAATTTCAAAGCGGTTTGAAGTACTTAATGTCTATTACTCTGCAATCCAATGAGTCAGCGCGACAAAAGCAGGACACACGTTTAAACAAAGATTACGGTTTACACAGATGTAACACACACCAACAAATTTAGTTAGGCTTTTTGAGCCATAATGAGTAGGTTGTAAGTACAGTATGAATAAAAATTGAAGGTATGATGAAACAGACTCGAAACATGACATGACATTCACGAATTTCACAAGATTGCCCTGTTTCCTGTAGTAAGATATGTCAGTGTATCAAAAAACCAAGTAAAACACCGGAAGCAATAAGCAGGATGCTTCACTTGATGACCTTTCCTCGAAGGATATAACGACATAATAATGTCAATAAGCATTAGCAGGGGACAGATAAAAACTTCACGTGAAACCAAGAAGCATATGCATAATGAAAACTAAACACATTTACAAATGAATGTTACATCAGACACTTTGGTAAGTTATCATATTACCCCTTTGCCTTGTAATTGTATGTCAGTTTTTATGTAGTTATTGTTTCGATTACGTTTTTACTTAAATATCTTTTTTGAATTCTAGAGATAACTATGATACAAGATACAATACGTTGTGTAGAGTGAAAGTGACAGCAACAAAAACAGAAGATTTGTTCGTCAGTATTAATGGAAAGTGGAAAATTAGACATTAAGGTTTCGTCCCGAAATGGTTGTTGTTTGTAAAAAAGAGTAAAGAGTAAGAGAGAATTGGACAGTAAAAAGAAACTATCACGGCATACATATTTTCACGTATTTTAATTCTTACGAGAATGAAAAGTTTCGTTTCGTATGAAAGAAAGTATACCTCAACCTCATCATCAGGATAGTCGATATAAGGTTCAGCCTGACTGTCTTGCAGATCGCCACTCAATGAGCACAGCGCCATCCAAGCAATCATCATCATCATCATAAATTTCATAAACTCGCGATCCATCCAGTCTCATATCCAAATTTTTCATCAAGCTCTAACAATAATATAACATGGAGAAACAATAAGACAAGGGAAATATAGAAAAAATACGATAATAGAAAAGAAAAAGGAAGAGAAAGAATAAATCCTGCTTGGTGGGAATTTCACTGAGTGAGATATTTCGAATATTGGAACATAGCATGTAAAATGTACGCAAGGCATACCTGTGCCACTATGCTACATTGCAAACCCCAATCGCAATAATAAAAAATAGATCAAACCATGCATTACTGTATATAAAACGTTTCCAAAATAGGTGTACAAGGGAAATACTTGATGTAACCTGCAAGACCCGATCTAGGAAATATGTTCACGAAAAGAGAAATCCATATAAAATCTTACCCCCAGATCAGCTTCAGACGGTGTTGTCACGACGATAGGTGACACCATGTTTTTACTGTATTGATTTGAGGTTGGTGTTCCAGGAACAATATCTACCCGGTTCGTGGTTTTGTCGGGACAAAAGGTGGACATTTCAGGTGTCTTAACTTCCAGGAAGACATCCGATTTAGAGGGAATTTGTGAGAAGTCGAGTTTGGGTGGTCTGGGTGGTGGTACTGATAAATACAAATTAAATTTGATTGTTAAGGACTAATTCAAATATGATAACTTAAATACGACGAGTTACGAAAAGAATTGAACGGTATTTACCTTGTGACTGGTTATTATTGAGTATATTAGACTGCCAGTTGGGATGTTGGGGCTGCTGCGACGAAGGAGGCGGGTGATGGTGCTGCGAAGTGTGATGATGGGGTTGTGAAGAGTGATGCGAGCTATGCATGGAAGAAGGTGTGGTGCTGGTGGGAGGTGGATGCTGAGGAATATTACTACGTTTTAGCAGCCGGCCCCACGTGGCAACATTGATATTTAATTGTGTAGGTCGTGGCACATTCTTTCCTTGTTGTTTGAAAATTTTCCGTTGCCGTTGTAATCTTGGCCTTCTTGAGATCATCGGATTTAAAAACTTAATTTCCGCAAAGAGTAATCCCTGCGGCTCTAACTGAAGGGCCATTCCGTGACGCACATCATCGATGAACTCTTCCAGCCTTAGAAATTTAACTGCACAAAGTGATCTCCAGTCTCGCCAGTAAATGTCGATCTCAACTTCCCTGGATTTATCCAGATCAATACTGAAGCGCTGATCCCATGCCTGCTGGGAACATGATTTCCACGTGGTTTGAGCCACTGTTTGATTGTCAAGCTTCAGCACGGCCATAATTTCGTCTAAAGGAAGAAATATTTAAATTAAAATAGCCACATACATTTTATTTATTATTTCAACAAATTTACAACATTAGTTTAAATGCGTTGTTCTGAAACTCGTGAAAACTGGAACGTCTAAAGGAAGAAATATTTAAATTAAAATAGCCACATACATTTTATTTATTATTTCAACAAATTTACAACATTAGTTTAAATGCGTTGTTCTGAAACTCGTAAAAACTGGAGGCGTTGTTCAAAAAACCGGACAACCGCATTATTCGTGTGAAGTCAGAATTAAACCACTATCATGAATTAGCGCTTGTAAGTTAAAGTCTTTTTGAATCTCACGCAATGTTATGTAAGTGTTCATATTCATATAAAAGAGCAGCACACTACTTAAATTTATGTGTTATAATAGAGGTAACTACGAAAGAGGTAACTACAGCAACTACTTAATTATAAATGAATGGCTTCAATGGATAGAAATGTTTAGCTAGGTAAGGAATGTCTAGCGCAGCTTACTTCTGGTGTGCTCGTCAGTGTAATCATAAGAAGCACCAAAGCATCCACCTCCAAGTGCGCCACCGGTACCACTAGCTGATGACGAGAGGACAACGGCACCACCATTGCCAGCAGACGGTAATATTAGAGTGATAAAAAGTTTAGTATTTACAGAATAAATCATTACGGTATTGTGAATGGTAGGTATAAAATGTACATGATAACTGTTTTCAAAGAAAAAGCAAAGCAGGACATAACTAAGCGAATACAGCAAACCCCCAACAAAATTTAAACAGAAAAAAAACATCGCCGCGATTTTCCCCGACGTAACTCCGGAAGATAAACAGACGCAAAACAAATGCTGATGAAAACATACATAAAAAACAGTACAAAATGCAAAAATATGGTACTCACTGCTTGTTTCATCCTTTATACTATACGACTTGCTGGAGCTTCTTCCGGTAACTCCCTTCATGAAAGCTTTGAGATCGGCTGGGCTACTTCCACTGTCCCTGGAGCGAGTTCTCCCTGGAACTTCTTCCAGCAAATCCTGGCACCCCATCAATCTAACTTCCAGTTTGCCTGTAACTGCGGAACACTTATTTAGCTGCGTTGTACTCAAACGGTGGCTTCCATGACTACCACTGTTACTCCCGTGATTGTTTTGGTGATGAGGGTTATGTGAATGAAAGTGGCTATTGGAGTGCGTGCTCGCATTCGACGAAGATGTCGAAGAACCTCCATATTTAGTTTGTTGGTTAGGTGAATAGCTGATTGGGCTCAAAGGGTAGGCGTGATGGTTGCTGCTGTGCAGACTACCACCTCCTACCACCATCGGACCGCTTGACAAGTCCAGCTCCTGACGGAGATAGTTCCTTGGATTTATGTGAATCGCTGCGTAACTCGTTTATCCTTGACTCTAGTGCTAATCGCAACAGATCGATTTTTTGGCTGGCCTCATGTAAACTGCTTTGAGCCTAAAAGACAAAATATGCATGTTAATTGGCATTGACATTCATTGTAATTTTTATGACTATTTTTTATCTGAAAGTATATCCAGCCAAATGAATCAATTTCTTTCAAAACGTTTCTTGATCAATTCAGACTTTATTTCAGCAATTACTCATACAAAACTTGCGTCTGCATATTTCAATCTCATCTCTTTAAACACATTGACTGTTATCATCGAAACCAGAAGCCCTGTCAGTTTGTCCACCTTTATTACCAATGCAAGAATTCGGAACACTCCGTTCTGAACTTGTAGCAGGAGAACTTCTATCGATCTGGCCTAACGATAGCGCTCTGGACCGAAGCCCACATCTTTTCTCAGTATTAAATTCTTCACACCCTTCTGGCCTAAATTGATCTCGACGCTCTCCGTCTTTCTTTTCGAAATAGCTTATACAATGGTCACATGGGCAACTAGGATTTTTTGTTGGTCCCGGAATATGATGACCGGGGCGTCTGAGACCTCTGACAACTCCACCAAACTTTGAGGCAGCATCCATCATTGATGTTGGAACGTCTCCGTAGTCCATGAACGGAGGAATTACTTTCTCTTCATTTTCATACAGATTATACGAGGGATAGGATAGCCGTTTCATATTTAGTAAATTGCTGTTAATCCCATCCACTTTCCCAACAAGATTTCTGTCTTCTCCTTCACCCTCTGTAAGACAAAGGTTACGCACAAATTATAGTTATACGCGCCGATGCCGTGTATAGTAACCATATTTATTGATACCTTTCGAATCAAATTTGCTAAAGAGATATTGCAGCCACCACTGATCATTCACACCTTCTCCTTGATAGTTTCCAGTCAACAGGTCCTCATCCAAGTCAGAATGTTGATCAATGTCATGTTCGACTTTCTCCCGTGTGCTTGATGATTCACTTCTCCGGTCGAACGTACGCACTGAAGAATTTGAGCTCGCCCTTGTACCTCTTGATCCTCTATCTTCAAGTACTGACGATGCCGGATATGTCGTGCTTAGAGTAGATCCCGTGTCACTTCGATCTGATACATCTTTACTGCCACCCACTAAATCTGCTTGATTCCGGATTTGGCGAGCTTCACGATTTGAATGCGCCATAGAAATATTATTTAAAATTGCATCTTCTTTCTTTCCAGGAGGCAACTTCTTCTTGATCTGGTCAAAATATAACTTTTTCTCTGGATTATTCAGCAAGTAATGCTCAGGGTACCCTGATTTATGTCTTTGATGCTGAATTTTGTATTGTGTTGTATTGTATACTGTTTGTGGTGTAGACGATGTTCCAGCGGATGACCAATTATCTTCATCCGTTGTCAGAGCAGTGGTTTCTGTTTCATCAGTTGATGAAGAGCCAGTGCAATAAACATCTATGTGAACAGTCCTCGGTTGATTGGATTTCTGTTGGTAGCGAATTGGGGGAGACGACTTTGCTCTGCGAACAACCGTTGGCGAAGTTGTTGGTGGAACACGAAAAGACTGCCGACTGGAATGATGTTGCTGAGTGCCATTCTTAGTTGGAAGCTCCTGAGCCTGTACCGATCGGATTCCAACTCCATTACACCGATCTTCCTTTATTTTTCCTGCACCGTTTTTATGGAAGTTATTCAGTCCAGTAATTTTAGCAGTGTCTGGGTTTACTGCGATTGATGTGAAGTCGTTTTTATGCACAACACAAGCTTTGTCTTGTTTCCGTGGTGATTCACTTGGGGGAGATGAAAATGTTTGGGTCTCAGCATCTTTCACTAGTATTCTTGTAGGCGCCGGGGCTACGACTGTCGTATTTGTTGATCTGCTTACGTTGGACAAATTCTCGCTCGAAAACGAAAATTTGGAGGTGTCACTTATGCCTTGAAAGTCGCTATCAAATGATCCAGGTTCATTAGACAAAGTGATTGTGCAGGTACTAATACATCGCCGACCATAAGGTTGAATGACTCTTGCACGGAAACCACTGCTAGATTGCTGTTGCGGAAATGGTCCTGAGCTTGGTTCTGTCCTAGCTCCGATGCTACACCCAACATAATTTTGTTCAGTGCTGTATCCACTGTCTCCAAACTGCTTTGAAGCGTGTTGCTGCTTTCCTGGAGACAACTTTGAGTTTCCAGGGTTCCCACTAAAATGAGCCCTTCTCGGCCAACTTTCAAACTTTTGAATTCCAGATTCATCTGGAACTACTTCAGTAAACGTTTCTTTATCACAATTCGACCAGCTATACTGAAACTGCACGTTACTTCCAGTGGTTGCCCATTTGTCCTTGGGTAAGGTATTAGAAGTCGTACAAGTCCCAGTACTTCCTCCAATCCCTCTGGCAACGTAAGTTGTCTTAACAGGTTCCGATTTAGGGTGAGAAATAGTAAGTTGAGCATGAAGGCACCACTCCGGCGGTCCTTCACGCGTAATCCTTGCTGGTGGAGAATTTGACTTTCTCCGACTTTGACCTCTTGAAAATTCACTTCCCCTGGAAGCCCATTCTTTACCTGGTGACTGGCCGCTGGTATTCATTTCATCTACGATATCACGATTAAATCACTCTGTGCAAAATCTCTACATGATTTTATGCAACCCAATCTTCAATTGGTTCCGCTTTTGCTTGCGTCGCTTGTCTGTTGGGCGTGTAGCCAAGAAAATTGTTTCTCTTCTTTTCCTCTCCGGTTGCTTACTTGCTTTCATCAGTAAAACGTTTGCTGCCCTCTCAAGTAACAAGTAATCTTATTGCAGATATACATGTGTTATGCGTTTTCTCTAAGATTTTGAAAGTTACACCGTGTACATTCTGGCAAAAAACTACGTTGCAACGTATTACACGGTTCTTTTACCCCTGCTATTTTTGGCGTTCTCTAAACATGACTGTCATACACAGTACCATGTGCAAAAAATATAATGAACGATCGCCCAGTAGTCAGCTTCCAAATGGATTTCGTACATCGATACAATTTTTATAACGTCAACCGTATCGGAGTATGAGTTATTTACAAGGTTCATT
>JAAXOA010003041.1:0-12138 GCA_036561885.1 Salina celebensis
CATTGTTTCAAAGAACGCACAAGATCTCTTCTCCGGGAATGGTATCTTCAAGATCCCTATCCCAATCCTACCAAAAAACGAGAACTCGCACAAGCCACCGGATTGACGCCAACTCAAGTAGGAAACTGGTTTAAAAACAGGCGTCAGCGTGATCGCGCCGCTGCAGCTAAAAATCGGTAAGAGTCAGCTTTCATTCAACTTCTCTGAAATGGCAAACATTAGCATTAGGATTCCATAGAACAACCATTAGAAAAAATCACACTTGGTCCAATTTCACCATGGCAACAAATCACCTTTCTCAAGCTTTCTCAAAGTAAACAAATACCGGTCATACATCTCACTTCCTTCCGGCTTAACGCCTCTTTCCAAAAAGACACATTTCTCCTCATTTTTTTCTCAAATAGCTTGTTAGCTTTTCCCCAAAAATTTGGCTTGTTATTTCCAGCCAATTTGAAACGTATCCGAGGGGATTAAGTTGACAAAAATAATGAGCAACTTAAGCCATATACTTTCTCTCGACTAGGAGATCGTTCTCTTTTTTCTTTCTTCTCATGACATGATCCTTTCCATTGAAAAAAAGTCTTCTCCAGCAGGATACTCGCTGGATTCTCGAGATCAAAGCAGAACATTTTTTTATTTTGTTATCCAGGTAGAGAGGAAAAGAGGTGTTCATTTCAGCCTAAGGTCACCATCTGTTGTGTTCTAAAAACTCAAAGGATTTTCATTCTTTCATATAGAACCTGAACAAACTATATTATATGGTTATTAGAGAGAAAAGAGAGAAAAAAGTAATCTAACAAAAGACTTATCTTCTTTTTTCTCTCTGGTGTGATAAGCCCTACTTATTCTGTCTTATTTAAAAGGTTTTGTGACGACGCGAGAGAGACGTTTCAATAGAGTGCTTGTTGGGTAATTAATGCAGCAAGTAATGCGAGCTTTTTTTGTAATATGACCCCAATTTATCATATCATACGACAACTTGAAAAAAACGAGAATTTGATCCTTATTTTGGGATAGATTGCAAAGTAATTAAACCAATTTCAGATGGGGTATAATGAGATGAGAAATCATAAAAATTGATACAAGTAATCTATCCGGCTAGCAAAAAAGGTCGGTGAGATCAAGTTGCAAGTCTCTGTCCATGGACAAAACTGTCGTTCAATCAAAAAGTCGGCGAGTCTGTCACAAAAGAAAACTGAGCTCGATGTAGCAGCGGGATACACGTAGTTTTTTGATCGATGTGGCGATTAAAGTTGAAAAAAGAAGAGACGATGACATGGTGGGTCGTCATGTCGTTATTATTTTATGAGGTGTTTTCCCAACAGTCTTGTTCAAGCGGTGCAACGAAAACACAACGGTTTTTGTCTTTTCTTCTATTTCCCCAGAGAGAAGAGAAAAAGTGCATTGGGAAAGAGATGAAATCATTCACCTCAGTCGCTCTCGCAACTCTCGCATTTCAGCGAAGACGAAGAGAGAGAAAAAAAAAACTTGTTGGGAGATGAAAACGCGATCGATAATTTTCGTTGGTTCACTGAGTTTTTCTATTTTCGAGTTGCAATTCGATTTTCTTTCGAGGGAAAAGTTTGATGAATGTAAACAAGTTGATTTTTCGTTTTCAAATCCAGTTAGAGAAAATGTTGGATTTGTTTGTTAATTTTTTGCAAACTTGATTTTCTACAGTGAGAAGTATAATTCTCTATTGTATATGTATTTTTTTTTCTCTTTTTTGTCACCAGTGCAATAAAACTTTTACTCCATTTCGCCCGGTTATTTCCAGTGTGACAAATCCGATTTTTCTTACCCTCGATAATAAAAAGGCTTGGGATTTTGGAGGCTTCCCCTTTTTTTGTCACAGAACAAATACGAAAACAAGCTTAAACTGTTTACCCAGTCTATTTTCACTTTGGCTATTCAATTTTTGCATTTCCAACTGACCTGTTTTGTTTTTTTGATGGAACAATTTACAAGACTAGTTTAGTGTAGTTTGCGTTTCAGCTTAAACAGTTCATTAAATAAATAGAATGAAAGAGCTGTAGCGAAAGTAAGCGAAATCCCGCTATAATGGCTCACGGATTTTTATAGTTTTGCTAATATTCATCAAGATTTTATTCGTGACAGAGACGATTTCAGAGAGGGAAAAAAGATAATTGGATTTTCTTTTTTTGCGAGACAGTATAACGAGTAAGAAGATATGGCTATCAAGTGGATAATGAAGACAGTGGTTTTACTCATGTCGTCTTTGATTGTTTCAAAATCCCGAAGCTCACCACTGAATATGATACAACTATTTATTTCCCCGTAGCTTCCCTACTAATTTATTCGATTTTCGTAGGCGCACAGCGTGAAACTCAGCAAAAAACTAAGATGTTTTAGTCTTGTCAAGAAAAAAAAAGTGGTCAAACTAACATTTCTCTGTGGTTTTATGTAACTGTGAAATGAGGAATTGTGTAGAATACGTTGTTTTCAGTTATGGCTGCTTTCATAGCTATAGGGCAATTGCATTGTGCATTTCTTTCGAAACAGGTTTAACCACCGGAATATTGTAATCTGAGGTTTTCATAAGAAATATGTTAGAAAAATACTGAAAGGAAGCTTATTGAGTAATTTAGAATATTGAAAAATTATTGTTTTCGTTTAAAATCTTGTCAAATATTTTACTCTTTAGGAGTGGAATATTACATAATACTTTTCTTTTCTCTTCTCTTGCAACTTAATCTGTTAATTTGCCTAATCCAAATATTATTTTGAAATAACATTTTCCTCTTTTAAAAATACTTTGCTTTTCAACCTCCAACACAATAGACAAAAAACGTATCAAATATCACAAAAATGAAAGCAAACGCTCTATTTCATCTATTCAATATCTGTTCTTGTGTTGTGTGCATCTGACGAGAGTGAATGAAAATAATGGACTGCTCCAAAACCCGAGCTGATAATTCCTTGTCAATGTCAAAAAGGAAACCCTCTCAAACAGAAAAGCATGTACTGAACACAATTTTATCCATACCAACGAAAATTATCCCAGAAGGTTTTTGTTTGTCACCCAACAGCTTATAGGAAACACATTTGTTGCTGTGGTTACATACATTACTGATCAGATTATGGGTTGACCAAGTGATTATTCTTAGACAGGACAAGGATTATAGCACTTCATTACCAAGCCATTAGGTTTCTAAACAAAGTACGCGCGCACACCTGAATTTGCTATAACGGATTTTTTTTTTTCTCTTTTTTTGTATAGATTGCAACATCACCTCGGTCTTGGTGGAAAGCGGCCAGATTCTGGAGACCTAGACGATGACGATGATAGAACGCCACCGCACAGTCCCATTCCGTCAGAATTGGGTTCTGAAAGTGATTTGAGTCTTGGAACAAACTCGCCACCTCCACCGCCATCTTCAAACAACAGCCAAACTAGTTTACCCAGCCCATCAAGTACATCGTTAAATAATAATCATTCGCCAAATCCACATCATCCCCTTGGAGGTCACCCGTTATTTTCCTCCTTGCCTGGTTCGTTTCCACCCTTTGGACCTACCATTCCAATTCCTGTTGGAAGCCTAGGGTTGGGTCCACAACCTCCCCCAGGGCTCCCCTCACATCATCTTTCTCATCACCTTCCACATCCTCATCATCCCCTGTTTCCTGGTTTGAACCTTCACAACTTCTCAGCCATGCATGCAGCTAATGCTGCTGCATTAAGTGCAGCAGCCCTTGGAGGGAAAGCAGGTTCCGGATTGTTTGCAGGCATGCCATTGTCAGAACTTCACAGACCTTTTTTAAAGCAAACTGCAGGGTCTGGGGATCGGCCTAGTTCTCCATCTTAAAATAACAGTTTTTAACTAAAAAAATCTTTAAGGAATTATTTTCTACATTTTACGGTGCAATATTTTGTAGTGATGCCATTTGCCAAAAAACCCAGTTCACATCCTGTTTCATTCTTTTGTTGTTTCCCGGAAATGCGATTGTCTCAGGGTATTTTCTAAAAAAAATGAAAAATTTAGAAAAGCATCCATCTTTTCTGTACAGAGAAAAATCAACTAGCTTTTTTTCTTAGCATGATGGTATGTGTGCGTGTGAAATAGTAAATTATTGTACAGCAGTTTGTATGTCAACTTAACTATTTATGAAATCAAAAAATCATATCAAATATTTAATGTATGTTGTAAATTATTCCTGTAAATTACTTATACGTATGACTTACACATATAAATGCTAATATGAAGTTGCGTTAAAACGTTAAAAGTTTTATGAGAAACAGAAAGAAACAAAAAAATAAAGATTCACTCGAGCTAAAATAATATTCAGTTTGTTTCAAGGTGTGAATGCATACTACTTACGTTTTTTGTTTCAGGATTATTTCTGTTGGCCTGACTGCTTTCTAACAAATGACATCTCATGAATAATAGCTTGTGTTGTTTTGTGAAATGCGAGCAAGGGGAAAAATGAAAATGGTATTTTTTGATCGGATTGTCAAGATAATCTGTCCCCATGAACATAACAGCAAGGTCGAGCAAGAACTACGAGTAGTATTCATGTAACAGCAGAAACTAGCCGCAAAAACTATGTTTACATTGCGGATAATTTTGATTATGGCTACCTCTAAAACATCCTATCCCCCTGGTGATGGAGCCGGAGTAAATGGAGAGGCAGGAATGAGCGTGGTTTTTAATCCTCTTCCGAGTTTTTTTTTCTCAGATTAAAAGTAGAGCAGAGAGTGGAGCTGTTACATAAGCTGATTGAGTTGCTGATAGAGTCGCATAATCTGTTAAAAGCATAGGCTAGCAACATCCATTTTGATACTTATTCGGAAAGTATAATGTTTTCCCGGAGTTCTGAGAATAATTAACGCTCTGGAATCTACACTGGAGTGCATATTTAAGCGTAATAGAGACTTAGTGGTTTAACCAGACAAGACGGTTGCCCGTTAAGATTTAACATTCATAAAATGGTCAAACAGCGAATGGTGTGGTTTACATGAAAAAAATGTAATGGTTGAGTGGACATGGGTGTGTTATAAAAGTCAAACAAATGAGTCCATTGTTTTGCGGGCTGTGTAAACCACAGAAGCTGTGTGGAGTCATGTGAGGAAATTGGAAAAAAGTGACAAGGGCTGGGCACTGTGCATTCAAGTGACTTGAGCAAATATAGGAGNGTGAGGAAATTGGAAAAAAGTGACAAGGGCTGGGCACTGTGCATTCAAGTGACTTGAGCAAATATAGGAGCGGGTTGGCAACTGGTAACAAAATTGTTTCATACATTGTTTCATAACAGCGTCTTGTATCTCTTGGGTTGGAAACAAGATCAAATAGGAATTTATGAAATAACACTATATAGAATGAAACAGCTCTGTATGTCTTGAATAAAACAGCTTTCGTCATGGAGCCGATAAATATCATAAAACAAAATATTTTCTCTGTGTGGATAATCAGACCATTTGTGTAAACAGTCCGCAGAGTAAAGTAATAATATTTTTGTCATGAAAAGTGCTTCTTGTCAGGAGTTCACATACAAGTGTTACCACACATTTTATGACACGTATTGACACGAACTGGTGAGTTATCCTACTCACTGATGATGAGGACATTTGATATGCCATTGATGACAAAGCATAAATGTGTGTTTTATGTGTGACTAGTACATGACAATATGACAAAGTGGACAGTGGACAACTAAGTAAATATGCATAATCATCGCCTCTCATTACACTTGATGACTGAAAATGACAATAGATATTTTTTGGATAAAGAGAATATTTGTCCAGCAGAAAAAAACTGGTGATGACATGGGAAGCATTTATGGATTTTTTTGGATTAGGAAATAAAAGGGTTAAAATAATAGAGTGGTTGGTAAAATCCAAATAAACGTGGGGATATTATCTATCTATCTATGGTTGTAAGAGTGCAGGTGCCTGTCTCCATTCATTATCTATCTAAATATGGTTGTAAGAGTGCAGGTGCCTGTCTCCATTCTCATGGTCTCATTTCCTTCAGTGGAAGTAATGACGATGACGTTTTTTAATGATGGCAAAGATACTTCACTTGAATTGAGTGAATCAGTTAGCATGGTCTGACAACAAGGTTGTCTCAGCACATCTACTTTTTGAGGATTTTCAGTTTTACGTTGTACGAAAAATAATTTACCCATTCAAGAAAATTCTTCCTGTTTTTCTCACGTGTTCATTCACAAAAACTCATTAGCAAAATGTTGTGATCTACTTAGGGATGACATGAAACGGAAATGAGCGCGACATTCACCACTTTTTGCTTGCAAGAATCTGGTTTCATTCACAAAATTTCACTTTTGGGAATTACGTACGCTTCATAGGTAACTTTGATACTTGTGCCTTTGACCTCTTGTTGCCACTGATACTGAATATTATTACGAGCCATTTTTGACTGTCTGTACCTTGTTGATGAGGAACACTTGAAGAGAATTTTGTTCCTGCGTAGGTATGCACACTTCATTTGTCACAGATTACTCGTGAAATGTTTTACTTTTCAATGAAATATCGCTTATAAAATCATTAATTCATAGTGCCCGTAGCAGATCCTCATATGCATATTCCGCGGTTCAAAAACAACAATTAGGTATACGACATCAGACTGACATACCTATACTAATTTTGTTTCAAACCCCTCGTTCTACGTGTTTTCAATCATTTCATTGACAAAATACAGAATTTTCCGGAAACAAAAGTTACATGAAGCAATCTAGAAACTAACTCATGAATGAAGATTTTTTTCTTGTTTTGAAAGGGGTTCGGAAAGGCTGTGCTATTACGTATGTGGTATGTATGTACATATACATAATACTCACATACAGATCTTTTCGTATGGTTGTCTCACTCATCGTGTTTTACTCAAGGTATTCTTCCAGACATGATTATCAATAACAAATGTAAATATTTTTGGAGTCTTAACAAACAATGTAGCATTGTACAACACTTCAAACGAAATTACAGGTATTCTTTCAGCTATTTTAATAAAGGTTGGTAAGCAACAGAAGTAGGAGTAAAAGCAAGCTTGACAACCAAATCATACTAGGATGAATCGAAGTAACAATAAGATGGCCATAAAATGTATAAAGAACTAAAAAATGTGTGAATGGTTTCAACTGTTTGGATAAATAAAAGTATAACAGAATCGAATGATATCTCCAGCCGTATTCAGAAGCTGGAATAATGCATCAGAAATGTTTTCTATGCTGTAGCTATACCATATTATGTATGTATATTGGATTTTATGGTACTTTTAGTCAACTATATAGTACATTAAATTGACAATTAAAATCTAGCGTAATGCTTAAAGAAAACCGGAAAATATTCTAAATTATTAACCCTGTTAGAGAGAGTCATATGAAAGGTTAAAAAAATTAAGACATCTGTTGGAACAAGATACATACAACATAACTTAAACCGTGCTTGTGAAACTTGATGAACATGAAATCGCATTATTGCATACTCATTCCTCTGGTGCCCATGGAGTGAATTTTTCAGGTTGAGCAACGTATCAATAAAATGTGTCGATGAAATTTATATCCCGATGCCCAAAACTTTCTACTTGGATAATATTGCACAACGGTTCGGTTGCACCGCAGGAACTGTTTCTTGTTTCTGCTTAGTCATTTCATATCTATCAAAAAATATGACTCTTATGAATATAAAATGTGCAAACTGCTCGTTGTGATCTTTAACTAGGCCTTTTCATTTTTCCTGTGTCAATAACTTTTACAAAATCCACGTAATTCTTTTGTTTTCACCGATTTTAGCCAAAATCCCACACTTTTGTGCACTCCCAATTTAGACGTATAACTGTCAATTGTAAGCCAAGCCAGACAGACTGGCAACCTTTTAAAATAAGCATAATGATAATCTGATGATGATCCTAAGAATCCTTCTTTGTTCATTCGGCCATGCATCGGTTTTAGTTTACATGAAGGAAAAAGAATTTGACGGTTCACTAGCCACGGAAACAAATGAGTTCTTTGTAAAAGTCAACAATCCACTGGTTTGTTTCGCGTGATATGAAAACCACAGTGGTATTATGCATCCAGCCTGTCATAACGAAGATGCTTTAAGAAAATGAGCTAAGCATGTCTTGTCAAGAAAAACTATGTGACAAGGGTTAGGCACTTGATTAATACTTCTCGCCTGCTTAAATAAATATAGGAGTGGGTTTCATCTTTACTACTGAAAGTTCACACACCACCACCATCAAAACCAAAAAGCCCTACATGCAATGCACTTACTTTTCTTGTGCGTTTCTTCTCCCACATGGGTCATCTTATATTATGGCTATTATGTAAATAATAATATTTTTCGTGAAAAGTGCTCCTTGTCATCAGTTCACACACAAGTGCTAGCACAGTTTTTATGAGACAATTTTATTGACATAAAAATTTCTACAAATAATAAATAGTATGTATTGATGTTTTTCTTTCGTTCTCTTCCTTGCTTCCTGGCTGTAAATTTCAAGATATTATTTGATGAGAGATATTTGATATGCTACTACTACTGTGATGATACCCTTGTCATATTTCTATAAGGACAAGTCAATTTTTTTGTTTCTCGAGTGTGAATGACATAGTGGTGGTGAATGGAGCCTTTCAACAAAACAAATATACATAATCATAACTATCTCATTAAATACAACATAAGACATGACAAAATGACAGTGGACTCTTTTAGGTTTTGTCCAGCAGTTCGTGGGATAATGGTTTTCAGATTAAGCTTAAAACCAGGAAAAAAGGGTGATGAGTGCAGGTGTCATTATATCCTCCTACGTCATAGGTACACATTCAATATTCTTTGGTTGACATGGTGACAATAGAAGTGTAAATAGTTTCCACATTATTAGAATGCATAAAGAAAAGAAAAAATCTACCAAATATGTCCAGAAAAGTTTCATTCATGATTTACTTTTGTCTTGGCTGCACGTGTTTACCAGAAAGTTAGTTTCGTTCAGGAATGTTGGTTTACAATTTTGCCTTGGCTTGGACTCACGAGCCATGTTAGAATTTAGAATGTAGAGAATTCATTGACCAATGAAGTAAATCGTAAATAATATTGTTGCGTTGACTATCTATGTAAAAATTGTTGTCTGTACATCATTCAATCAATCGAACCACATGAAACGCTTGGGAATGACAGTATGTAGCTTGTTCGATAAAAATACTTTTTTTTTCTGCTGATTCATGATATCATATCGAAAACATGAACTATCAAGAGTATAATGATGAAGTTGTTACGAAAATGTAACAGAACGCATGCTGACGCCAAATCTTTTTTTGAAAGATTCAAGATATCCGTTTCCTCAAGTGGATAGTGAACACTACAATTATTTTTGTGCGTCATAATATTATATTTGAAAAGTATACGCCGTATTACTTACCACTCATATTTTTGTGCTGTAATCCAGCAGAAATACAAATGTATATAATATTATCGTAGTTCTTGATCGTAACAAAGTTTATGCAATACACCGTTATAGAGTAAATTTGTAGAACATTTTAGTGTTCTTTCGTGTCCATGATTTTTTACAATGTTAAACATAAGCTTTCCTAATATGTAAAAATTCAATCCAAGGACATCAATGTATTTATACTTTTTAAAGTAACGATCACATTGTCTTCTAAGGATTTATTTTCTTTCTATAAAACATTCAAAAAGATTTAGCAATATGATAACTGCGGTAATCCACGAAAGCTAGTTTTGGATTGAGTGCCGCCGACCTTTTGTGTGTGTTTATATATAGAATTCAACCGCATCCTCAAAATTAATTTGTTTATGCTATTCTAACCCCTTTATAAGGCGCACGCTTTTGAGCTAGTTTCATTATAAAAGTTTTACTTCAAATGTACTACTTCTTCAATGTAAGAAAGACGGATGTTATTAAAGAAGGGGCGATTTCACAAAAGAAATTTACGCTATATAGTCTTATTTCAAAAAAGAAGAAACTGCATGCACAGATATGAACCTGAAAAACCCTTTGTATAGACAGTAGCAACAGGAAGAAGAGGATTTATTGAATGTTTAATTTAATGCGGCTGCTTAAAACGGTTCATCAACAAGAAATTTTATATTCTACTAACTGTTTTGCTATGAGTCTCAAGTTCCGTCAAATTTGTTCTTAGTTTCCTCCATAGAATTCATTTGCACCATCAAAATACCTATTAATTATCTCTGACATTGGGTTCCGTACGGTTCTGATATGTTTACTCATTCACGTTTTCTATAAAAAAAATATGGAGTGTATGTCGATACGATATTATTAGATTACGTGTGAAATACAAAAAGTCTTTTGAATTTACGCTCTCAACCCTTTTGTACTCCTGTCAGTGTTGTAGATCAATGAATAATAGAGACAGAAAGCAGCAGTAGGCCAGCATGATTATCAGCGCATTACACGATCATTATGACGGCTCATGGAATGATCAAGAGGTAATAATTACAGGTAAAAATAAAATCCTCAGTGAATAAAGAAAGGCAATAATAAGTCAATGGAAATAAAAAAAGATGCATGATCATTGGATGGGGATCATATATAGTGAGTGTCAATCAAAAAAACTCAGAGAGAGGAGCGCTTTGCCTGCATTAGAGACAGAAAACCAAGGTGTGAATTATTTCGTAACAATGTTTTCAAAAGAGATGATGATGATATGATGGTATGTGAGCGGAAGTTGGGTTTAGATAGATGAACAAAAGGAAAAATACACTGTGAATGCACCACAGGAACTATTTTTTCTTATTATGCTTTGTCATTGCAATTTTTAAAATGACTTGTGAAAAAAATTGCTGGCTAAAGGGAGAGAAATACAGAATACATGAGTGAGCTAAGACAGAAGATGTGTATTGCGTATAATTTTCTCATACAAAGAGAATATAACCGGATCATGGTGTAGATTATTAAAACGTTAAATAACTTTGCTCTGTGTGCTGCTTGTTTTGACGTGGGCCCTTTCTAAACTTGTGCGTAAGCGGACTCAATAGAGGCATGTGATGATCACCGATTTATCACTTTAATGTGCCCTGTGCCGTGCCGTTAGCACCTGAACTAAAGTTAAAAGTAACTCTTTACTCGCAGCAGTGTACGGTTATAGAAGATTAAACCTTGCATGGTTTGGTACATCGTTACTTACTGTTACGCCAAACCAAAACATCATATACGCACATGCATAGTAAGGACTTTAAATGGGAAATAGATATTCTATATTTTGATAGAAACTGTACCCTTGCAATTTGAAATTGAAATTATAAAGAATTGCAAGACGGTCACAGTTACAATATAAATAAATACATAGTGCGCCAATTTGGACGAAACTGACAGCTGGAATTGAGTAGTGAATTATTTATAACTCAATGAAATATAATAACTCTAGGTATGTTTACCGTTTTGCTCATATTGCTTCCAGCATAATTGTACCAAGTCAAAAACTCACCGTATTTCAAGCTTTGAGTCAGCATAATAGGTTTACCATAAACAATCTAGGAGTTCCTGACATTATGAATTATACAGTCCCTCTTTTTTGTCATTACCTACTTTTCTTGGTGGACTTGAATTGACAATACGGTCACGGTTGTTGACACACAGTGAAATAAATCTTATCAGTTCACATAATACATCCACTTCAGTGTTACTTGTGATATGCGATAATACAGTTCGATAACCAAATATTAGATGCATCCAACCCAAATTCAGCATCTTGTGAGTAAGCTGAAATTCAGCACTAGCGTATAGTTTGAAGAATCACAAAAGTCGCCCTGACGAAAAATAATTATAGTGTAGCACTCAATCTGATAAAGGTTTGAAAATAAAGAATGCTTTCATTGCCGAATATTTCGTTGTAATGCGTTCGAAAGTAAAATCCATGGAATGTTATAGATCTGATATTGCACATACGTATGAATAGCTCATCACCAGGGGATCTTAGGTTTTTTGCGCTGTGTCATTACACGGAATCAAAGCAGTTCATGGAGCACATCTTTTCATTGCGATGGAGCATCAATAGGTTCCATCCACTTCTCAAAAAAAATATTGAATGGACTTGTTGTTTTGACGGGTGCGCTCTTCATTTGACCATGTAATGAACGAAACCCCCGTGGCCACTGGAAAGGTGTAATGATCACCCATTTATCAC
>JAAXOA010003042.1:0-12137 GCA_036561885.1 Salina celebensis
CGATGAACGAGAGAGAAAAAAACATTACAGTTAAAATATCACTTCTTAAAAAAATGTTCTATACAAAATGTGGCCGAATTTGGAATTTTTCAAAATGATTCGCACTGTTTCATTAGTGTTGAGATGTTATAAAGTTTAAATTTGATGTTTTATACAAGGGACCACTTTAAGTATTTTTTATGCTGAAAGAATTTTACATGCGAAACGGAAAGAGTGAAACGTATTAGATGTTACATTTTGAAAATGTACATAACATTATTAACAGGGAAAACGGATCTATAAAAATTGGACAAATTTTAATAACAAGCAAGCTCATAAAAATGTTGTATCACGCTGTCATCATTCGTTGTGTAGTTTATCAAAAAAGAGGCGAGTGGATTAGTCAATTGTTTCCGGTCCGAGCCCATTTCGACTTGAGCTCCGTTTCGAAAGCTGACCCGGTGTTGGTCCCATTGAAGTAGATGTGATTGGGGAGGTAACTCTGTTAGGGATTAGTGGGGTATTATTAGAAGAGGCTAGCCCTCCTCCACCCAAACCAGTCAAAATCAGATTGTCATTGTCGCCGTCATCACTTCCGGACTTGGTCAACTGGCAGCTATTCAAATCGGATTCAATTTCCCGAAGAAGCTTGCTCAGCTTTGAGGTAATTCTTCTAGAATATTCTGTCTTCTTACCGATGTCCGTTGGGCGGAGATCTTCAGCAGCGAGAAGTTCCTTAAACAAAGGATTTGGATTGTATTTGTTGATGCTTGACCAGTATGGAGATGGAGAACGATTCTGTGTACTACTTTGTTCACTACTTTCCTTACTTTCTGCACTGGCCACGGTTGAAGCTGAATGGACTGATTGAGCGACGAAGTGGTTGTGTGTTGGTAACTGCGGTGGGAGATCCCTTGGAACTAGATGGACCAGTTGCGTTTACCCGTAAATTGGCGGCTCCAGAACTTCCCAAAGATCGGCGACTGCTTCCGGGTGTAACAGAATGAGACCTGCGGTTGCGATCAATGCCGGTAGCGTTAAACCTGTTGTAAAAACTTTTTCTGAGGATTCTGTCACTGACGCTGTCGGCATCATCAGCAGATTCTGATTTGGCAAGGTTTGGAGACAAACCGCTCTCGTCTGATTCGGTCCTCTCACTTTCAGTGATTGATAATGGAGAAAGAGCAGATAAATCCACTTTTGGGAGGGAAGCGGTATCATTGGAGGGATCTGGATCGTCCATTATTTGAATCTGCGGGGCTGGTAACGAGGAAACTTTGGTTTGAAGCATTGATGGACTTGAAGGTCCTTCGGGACTGCTAGGCATATCTTTCTTTACCTCTAACTTGGGCTGTCGGAAATTACGTTTCTCTTGAGCTATTGCCACTGCCGATCGAAGTAGACCGGTGTCGCCGCAAGTGCTATCGGCGGTTCTTCCCATTTCTTTTGCAGTTAGAGATAAAATGCTGTCGCTTGCTGCCCCAGTGTATGCCAGTTGGGATCNTCGCCGCAAGTGCTATCGGCGGTTCTTCCCATTTCTTTTGCAGTTAGAGATAAAATGCTGTCGCTTGCTGCCCCAGTGTATGCCAGTTGGGATCGTCTCCCACCCAACCCAAGTCGTGATGCTAAAGGACCGCTAGCAACTCCATTTAGGCCAACTGGTGGTCGTCCTGTTGGAATTTTACTCGTGTTACTTGTAACTCCAGCCGGAGGTGGTGTTTCTTCCATCCGTTTAAATTTGCCTAGCATAAAACCAACGGTACCACCGGCTGCAGCCAACCTACTCGTTTTAACTTTCTTTTCTGGAGAAAGCGCACGTCGGATTAGAACGGATTCATTGAATTTAGTATCATCATGGCTGCTACTTTCTTCACTAGTGTGTCCAGCTTGATTTGGTTCTGGTGAATGCTGAACAAGATGTTAGGTTAATATTTATATCCATATTAAAGTGGTCACCACTGGATGTAACGTTATCCAGGTCATTTTTGCAATTTTTCAAAGAACTGTCGACAAGATCGGTTTTCGATTGATTGTTACTGTTTGTCAATTTTTCCCATTTCTTCTCTAAACTCTGCAAAAATTTTGGTTTTCTTGTAGCACTTGACTTTTCTGAATCCCCATTAAGCATTCCATTGCTTCCATTAGTTGCTGGTGGAAGTTCGGTTGTTTTGACTAACTGTGGCTCTGCAGACACCGTGTTGCCAGGCATCTCTCTGACTGGTGTGGACTTCCGTTCAAGTAGCCTCGTGATTCTCTCCACACTTGTTGCTCTCGAGTTGTCTCGTTTTTTCAGCGACGCAATTCCAATGGCCGCTGTGTACGCACTTGAATCCTGACCGTTCATGTCTCCAACTCCGTTCTTCTCTGCTAATGGCGGTGGTGACATTACCCGCGTCACTGAACTTGCCCGTGGTCCATCAGGAAAACTGGAAATGCTCAGAGGTCTATGCTGACGAACAGAAACAGCCGGCCACCTTGGAATACTTGAAGATGGTGGTTTTGCAGCCTTAGCGTCTTCCAAGCTCTTTGGGGAGACATTCTGTGACTTTGGCGGTGATATTATACTTCCAGGGGATGACATCTGTGGAGGGGAAATGCTCGGACTAGTAACTGAAGAAAGTGGATTGGAAACAGGACTTTGAATGCATGGTGTAGCTGATCCGTCATCGCTTGTTGATGAAGCTAACGCGATTTCCATTGGCGGAGCATCAACTTTCAAGGGAACGACGTTTGGTTGCGGTTGGAACGCTACTGGACGGCTGAGCACTGATGGTTGTGAGTTTCGCAGCTCAGATAGCCCAACTCCGAAACTGGACGAAGAATTTGCGTGGATTTGACTAGGACTAGCCATTGGTAACCTTCTGTAAGGACTTTGAGTTAGGCTTTGGTAGTATTGCGAGTAATTATTCATTTTCTCTTGAACGCTGAGAAGCCTAGAACTAGAGTTGTTTTCAGCGTCAAACGCATATGATGACGAGTTCGGTGACAGTAAAGATTCTGAGTTTAAAGACACTGTAGTGGAAACGGGACTGATTGATGTCCCTCCACCAGCTAGTATTCCAGATGTTGAGGAATACGATGATGCAGTGATTGATGACGACGGTGATACTGCATTTTGCCCTCCATCCCACCCATTAGCTTCCCCCGACGTTCCTGTGGGGTACAGTGATCTCAAAACGCGATTGGCTGAAGACGACACAGATCCTTCTCTGTCACTTCGGTCTCGACTTGCTGATCGTAGCCGAGTTAAATAGCTGCTTGAGCTATCATACTTTGGAGTCTCATATAAACTGTGTCGAAGAGATGATGCTGGAGATGATATGTGATGATGATAAGACCCTCCTCCGCCTCCTCCAGGCCCTGTTGTATCATACTCGGGAAGAATACTTTGGGGGCTTCGGTCAAATGTTTTGAGGGAACGACGAAGTGGTAACGTCCTGGAAATAGCGGAAGGGGGAAGACCAGCACTACTACCGTAATCTGAAGCACCAGAATGGCTTAATGTCCGAGAGTATGACCTTGGAGTTGTGTATGAAGATGAGCTGAAATCATTGTCTACAGATCGATGACTCAGGTACGAAGGGGAGCGACGAGTGGACAAGGGTAGGGACCTAGCAGATCCTGTCTCGTAAATATCCGAGGTGTGTCTCGATGAAAGCTGACCTGTTTGAGTAAAATGAAGAGAATTAATGATTAATTTCATTTTCTTTCTCAAACTGCTGGATTTGTCAGATGAAGATACTGTTATATAAAAGAATACGGGGTGACTTGAGACTTTTCCAATTGATCAATAAATAGTTTTACATTTTACACAGTTTTTCTTCTTAACCCATTAGTATTAATAACAAATTATTCCCTTTCTATAATTAATGTTACTTAACAAGTAAATTATTTGTTGTAAGGTATATTTTTTTTGTAAATTAGGAGTGGAGTAGCAAAAATTTAAAGTAGTGCTTGTTTTACAGACTTACTAAAAATTGTGCTGAAAATAAATTTATCTCTTACTGCTGCTCATGGAATTGTAGTTAAATAAAAGAATACGGGGTGACTTGAGACTTTTCCAATTGATCAATAAATAGTTTTACATTTTACACAGTTTTTCTTCTTAACATATTAGTATTAATAACAAATTATTCCCTTTCTATAATAAATGTTACGTAACAAGTAAATTATTTGTTGTAAGGTATATTTTTTTTTGTAAATTAGGAGTGGAGTAGCAAAAATTTAAAGTAGTGCTTGTTTTACAGACTTACTAAAAATTGTGCTGAAAATAAATTTATCTCTTACTGCTGCTCATGGAATTGTCAGTTTGTAATTTTTAGAAAGATGAATGCGAACGGGGTGACTTGGGACATATTCACAAAAACAATTTTTTTATCGTAATGAACATTTTTTCCTTCCTAGGAACTATACGCTGAACAGAAAAAAAATACAGAAAGTGCACTCATGCATAATGAAAATAGTGTCCCAAGGCAGGTCGGTGCACTATTGCTGCTACTACTACAGTTTATAGACATGCTTGTTACAACAGATTTCTAAAGAATAGGTTAGTGAAAGCCAAAAAGCATTCTACTAAGGAAAATTTATATTTAAAAGCTTAGAATCACTATAGACTGTACATGAAAGAAACAACAGAGAAACTTTAACGTATAGAGAGAAAGTAATCAGTCCTTTTAAGTTCTGTTTCCCCTTCCCTTACAGTGTAAAATGAAGCAAGCGTGGTTTTTGTTTAGTCATCAATTTTTGATTTTTTTAGTTTACGAAGAAGTATTGATTTATGTAATGATATTTTGAAAGACTTGAAATCATACAGTCATGCAAACGCAAAATGTTTTGTGAGGGCAACCGAACGATAAGGCCCCAAGTCACCCCGATGGCAAAAAGATCAAAACGAGCTTTTGCAAACATTCTTTTTTTACTTTGAAAATTACCTGACAGGTTAGCAGAGAAGCAGTGGAGAAAACATACACCACTCGCTGCTACATGTTGACTGCGTTTCTGACTTGGGTAACGTTGTGAAGAATTTGATGCGCAAAAAATGTTAAGTGCAATTGAATATGCTACGCTTTCATACAATAATCTCGATTACGATTATGCTTCCCATAATCCTATCTAAACTGAATATGTTCTAGCCAAGTTATAATATGTATTTGTGATAGTTTAAAACTCTCTAAAATGAACAACAAAATAAATAGATTTGCATCCGTGATCTACATATCGAGCCTGCTCTAAGAGTCTTTTCTTGAGTTTGGTAAGTAGTGTTTTAAAAGTACAGCTTTTGAGCAAATACATACTTATTTTACTAAATTACTGGGGTTATCAAGTAGCTGATGCGAAAGTATTATATACATGATGGTTATCTGAGCGTTTTCCTGTTTTTATTGTCGTCTTGGTGGAGTATTGTGTTATGCGTGGAATGCACGGTGAACGAAGCAGCTCGCTACATTACAACTGTATTCCAAAGAAAGAAACACAGAGAAAGCAGAAAATTAAAAAAATAAGAAACTTATCAAGGAATTATAAATTAAATAACATCAAGCACTGAGCATCATTAGATAAAATTACGGGATTTCAAGCAGGGAAGCAATGATTTTCGTGCAAGATTGCGTAATACTTAGCCTTAGATATAAGTAAGTTAATTGTAGTAGTCGTTAGAAGAGTTAAATATTTATCATTAATATATGACAACCTTATCCATGCTCCTATAATCGATACAAACCCAATTGAAGCAAATAATAAGTATCGGTTTCCCAGATTTCGACCCGAGTACCTTTATTCCCAACACGTTAATATCAGCTTTTTTAAATACACTTTTTCTATTTTTCTTAGGAACTGTCTCAACCAAAGCAAATAAATATTTTTCTTATGTAATACAGAGATTCTTCTATGTTCTTATATGTTGTATATGCAATCTGCAAATCGTAAACGATTGTCATTAAATATCATATTGCGTATCTATTAGTAAGATTGTTTTTTAAAATACAGGACCATTATCTTTCAAAAAAATTCAGTCCAACAACATCCCCTCCACCTAGAAATATTTCTCTTATCTGAAATAGAGTGTAATTATTATTAGGGAGCTCCCATATTCACTACAGCTGAAAGTGATTAGTTGTTATTAAAAATACAACGTTAGCGTGCAAGAGAACCCTAATAATAGAAGCAAGTAAGTCTGGCATAAAAAATTCCTTGCATTTTTAATTATTTGCGGTTCCTAATAACTAATAACTTGTATGTTATTGGATTATGGCAAAAGATATGTTCCATAATTATAACTTGTGCGAGATTATAGTCCAGAGTCATCATATCAACAGCCTGTGATAATAATGAACTAGTCCTATGTACTTGCGCTTAAAGATGGCTGTTCTTAAGCAATTAAATTAATTGAAAGTTAATAATTCGGCGAAGAAAAGCATGAGTATTGTTTCAAAGGGAATATGACTACTTAGGTTGAGTATTTATCACGTAAAATTAATCTCCTGAACTCTCGTCATCCGCATTACTTGCATCCGGTCCATCATCCTCCTCTACCTCTTCTTCTTCTTCCTCCTCCTCCTCTTCTTCGATTTCTTCCTCTTCAACCTCTTCTTCCTCCTCTACCTCGTCGCTGTCGTGCCTGTCGACAAGCTTAATGGGAATCACAAACTCCCTGGACTTTGTCGGAAGAACGGTTTCCTTATTTTTTGTGTCCGGTTCTCCTTGAGGAACTGAGCAAGACGATGTTTCTGAAGCGTTGCTATCTCTGTGAGAGGACGCTGGACCATCCGAAGACGAGTGAGAAGATGCACTTACAGTTTTACGAACTGTTACTGTGTTATTAGTGGAACTAGCGACCTTAGGATTACAGGGTGTAGTTGCATTATTGTTACTTCGATTACTACTACTTGTAGAATAAATTATTACACTGTTATTAGTGTTATTACTTGCATTACTCAAGTTGCTACCAGTTTGAGCGAGGTGGGGATGTGAGTTGTGGTGATGCTGAGACTCACTTCGTGATTGTGCATTTGCTGTGTTGATAGAGGCTGAATGGCCAGAGTCGCTGTCTCCAGAGAGGTCTCTACTTAGGCTACGACGCCAGGTTCCCCCTGGGGCTCCTCCACTACTCACGGTTACAGAAGACTCGCGGCGATAACTTCCTGGCCCTCCAGAACTGGCAAACGATCTAGTTTCAGATGGAGCCCTACTGAGTAATCCAAGAAAAAAATTATGCATTCAGCTTGGGATATCGGTTTTGTGATTTTAGCATTGTTATTTGTTTTACCTGGTAGTAGTCATGAATTCTCGTAGAGGCGATGCACCCCAAAGGCCAAAAGTGGCCGGATCAGTTGACCAATTGGGTGTCATCATTGGGTCATCCCTGTTTATTCTTCGAGTTAGATTTCGAACACGGTCCAAGAGATTGGAAAAGAGTGACTCTGCAGTAAGAACTTGGAATTGGTCCTCTTCATCTTCTTCGGCAGAAGAGAATGAATCACTTCTATCCAGGGGCATGTCCGCTGCAGCCGTGGCGTGTCTTCTATTACTGTGAAATATAAAAATAGAAAAATTGATTAAATAGCTTTAATACTTACCTATTAGAATTCCATCTCAATTTATGTGAAAAAACTTACCGATATCTCTTGAAAGTGCCTCCAGGGGTTGTTGGCTCATCCCCCTGGCTTCTGCTCCTGGTGTGCGTTGCACCACCGACTGTAGTTGGTGGTACTGGTGGAGCAGTAGTGGCAGATGCTCGACGCACGCCTGCTCCTGTCGCCGCACTCGCAGACGCCTCATCATCAAAGCTGGAATCACCGCTTAAAAGACTAGAGTACCTCTTTGGCTTTGCAAATCTTCCAGATCTTAACCTCGAGTCTGGCCAAAATTCATCCTCTCCAGCCTGGGATGCATCTGCTGTACTTCCTCCACTGACGACATCCTCTCTTGGTGTAACGCTATGTCCACTTCCTTCAAGCTTGATTGGAATAAGAAATTCTCGTGGACACTTTCTTATTGGTTCCATTTTCATCGGCATTGTCGCCATACTACAGCTCTCAGTTTCTGACGAATTTTGTCGAGAGAAAGTACTCGCATTTGAATCCATTCTCTTGACTGACTCCTGACGTGCTGCTCCATTTGGTGGAACGGACGTTCTGCTTGCATTAGAAACAGATACCATTGACGGTGACGCAGACGTTGCGGCTGTAGTAGTTGGCGTTCCAACCACATCATCGACCAACTTAATAGGAATGATGCGTTCCGATTGGGACTGCTGAGTCTGAAATGCTGGCTTCTCGGGTTGTGGCTGTTGCACAGGAGCTTGTACAGGGGCGGCTTGCGGTAGCGGTACAGAAGGTGCGCTCACCGGGAAACTAACTTCAGTTTTGATAATTTTCTCTGTCTCAGGTTTAGCAGCGCGGGGAAGTGTTGAAAATTTCTTTGGACCTTCGTCGGTGTTAAGACCCTTATCGGCGGAACTGATTTTTGTAATCACCGAGCTAATCTTCTTGGCTGCCACTTCTTTCACTGGTCCACCATTCGTAGCAGCATTCACGGTGGCAGGCTGAGCAGGTTGGGGCTGTGTAGCTGGAGGAAGTTTGCTAAGAAGCTTTTGCTTTGCGGCAGCCGCTGGTCCTAAGGGAGGAGTTCCGCCAGTTTTACCAGTTTCACCTTCTGTATCAGATTCAGGAGGAGCTATGCATGTACTAGATTCATTGCATGCGGCAGATGCAGATAAGTCAGGGGAAGCGGTGGAAATAGTGTTTATGTCAGTTTTAGCAGGGTCGTTCGGGGTTGTTTTGACTTTTTGTGGGGCAACAGGTTCTTGTGCTTGTGTTGTTGGGGTAGGTGTGGCGGGTGCAGGGGTTTGAGGTGAAATAGTGCGTGCATCAGGCAGGGGACTTGCTTTACCTTTTATGACCATCACAGCGGGCTTTGCGCCGCCTTTTCCGGTTTCCATTAGAACAGGTTTTACTTCACTAGTATTGGCGGCAGTAGATGCAGGAGTAGCTTTGTCACTTGCTAAAGCAGTTGGGATTTGGATCTTACCTGGACCCTTCGCGGCAGCAACCTTGCTTGGTGCGGCCACAGGCGTCTCGACCTTGGCCGGTTCATCTGATGGAGTCACCTTTTCTAATTTAACAGGCTCTGCAGCTTTGGTGACCGGGGTTGCCGTTTCGGCTGCACGTTTACGGCTCTTCTTTTGTTGACGGTGTTGCTGATGGAGCAGTCTTCTCCGCGACGGCGGGTACTGCTGCTGCTGGCGGAGTCTCAGTTTTTGGTTTAGGTGGAGCTTCCATTGGTGGTGAATCACTTTTTCCTAGCTGTTTGGGAGGTGTCTTCTCCTCAACAGATGTCTGAGATTGTAACTTGGCTTCGAAGGCAGCTTTGCTTCTTGAAACAGAAGTTGTCAGCGGACGTGGAGGTTTCGACTCAAACTTACTCTTGGCATCTGCCAACTTGAAAGAGGGAATCACAATCTTCTTTATTCCTGGAGGTTTCGGTGGTGGCTCCATTGTCGTCGAACCGGATGGAGATACTTTAGTTTCCAAGTTCTGAATAAGCTCTGCCGTCTTTTGACTGATCACCTTAGAGTTTCTTCGTTCTATCCTGGTTGGTGATACTGAATCTGCGCGATCCTTTAGCCTTGATCTTCGGTTTTCCTCTCCAGAATCTGAAGCAGGAGTAGAATCCCTCCTATCCGGTGGAGTTGCTGATTTCTCTTTGCGTGCCGGTGACTGCGCAGCAGAATCACGTGCTGGCGATGGCGAAGGTGAAATGGAAACATCTTTAGGTGCCGGTTTCTCTGCTGCTGCTGGGGCAGGTGCGGGGGTGGGAGTAATGGGAGGTTCTTCCACAGGTTTTGTCTTCTCAGGCTCAGTAGGTGTCTTAGGTTTCACAACTTTCTTTTTCACGGGTGCTTTCTCTTCTAGCGCTGGTGTAGCAGGAGATGGACTAGGAGTTGCAGGTGTATCAACGCTAGCCTTTTTGGCAGGTGCCTTCGGTGCCACCACAGGTTTAGGTTCTGGAACAGGTTCAGTCTTCTTTAATTTCGGTTGTTCTACAACTGGAGATGGGGGTGTTGGCGTGGGCGGAGTGGGTGTTATTGCTACAGGGCTTGGAGTAGGCGTTGAAGTATTCGGCGTTTCTCCTCTAACCTTACTCTTGTCTCTCTTTGAAACTCTCTCTTTACCTTCTTTTTTCGGAGCTGTATCCGCCATCGTCGATGCCTTGCTAACTCCACCACCTTCCATGTCTTCAGCTATTGTTTGAATTTCACTAATTTCACTCAAAGTGTCACATGCATCCTCCTCATCTCTTTCGTTTCCTCCTTCTTGAGGCATTTCCAGTTCCTCTTCAGCATACATCCTTTATAAGTTCCAACATCGGGGAACTCTTTGACTTCGACTGTACCTTCATCCTCTTTGGTTTCTTGACATGCGGATCTGGGTGCTTCTCTGCGGGTTCTTTTACAGGAGGTGCACCTCCAACAGCACCTGCAGCAGGAACTTGGTCAGTTGCTAAACTTGGCGGCGGCGCGGCAGGCGTACTTGGTTGTGCTTGTTCGATCACGACTTGATTATGATTAATTGCTGGACAGTTGGCAAGGGCGAGAAGTAAGTCAAGTCTTACTGGTGTTTGAGTTGCAAGATGATCTGCCTGTGCCAAACAATCACCATCAGTTCCATGATTCACCCATGGGTGGGCACACACTTTGCGAATATCTGCGCGTTTCTTGGGGTCGACTGTTAGCATCAAACGAATTAATGGCGCTGCTTGTGCTACTGGTTTCGGTTCGGGATACTCGCCATGTGAAATTTGTCTAACAAGACGTTTGAAATCAGCCCCATCAAAAGGCATAGATCCGTAGACTAGGGTGTATAACAAAACGCCGAGTGACCAGCAATCGACTTCAGGGCCTTTGTAGGGCGTGCCTCTTACAATTTCGGGTGAAGCATATAACGGGCTTCCACAGAATGTTTTGAGCAGATTGGTCTCGTCAAAAACGTTACTCAATCCAAAATCGGCAATTTTTGCGTTGAAGTTTTCATCCAACAGAATGTTTTCCAGCTTAAGGTCACGGTGACAAATTTTGTGCTGGAAAAGGAAATTAGGTCATCAAAATCAACTGAATGTTACTCCACTAATCTGGCTTCATAAACCCATGTTATTTGATATGACTTAAATACTGGGATATTCATATGCATCAACATAATACGGCTATTCAACAGTGATTTTCAAATCGAAATTCGAACACGTTATGTTGAAAAATCCAAAAATATCTCACGATTTACGAAAACATAATGATTCGAGTTTGCACAATGATGTTTTTCTCCCCCTTCGCACACTACTGAAATACGCTGATGATTCGATCTGAACAAAATGTGAAAGAATATGTGTTTCTCGCACTCCAAAAATTGGAAAAGCGAAAATGATGAAACAATGGGTTTTTAGATTTTTCTTTTCCAGCATTTTTTTATGAGAAAACACATTTGTCATTTTGTTTTGTTCAGTTCCATAAAGTTCAATGTTCGAAGGGAGAGAAAAATATTTTATTGTGCAAACTCGAATCATATAGCTTTTGTAAAGCGTAAGATGTTTTTAGATTTTTTCAGCATAACCTGTTCGAATTTCGATTCGAAAATAACTGTTGAATAGCCGGATTAGGTTAAAAGCATATGAATATCCCTCGCTGTACTTAATGTACCTTGTGGCAGTAGTACACTGCGGAGGCAACTTGTCTAAAAATCCGTCTAGCTTCGTCATCTTCCAGCCCTTTTGTAGATCCTCGATGGGTTCGTTCGCTTAAATAGTCATACAATTCTCCACCTGCGGCGTATTCCATGACAAGCACCATTTTCTCCCGATTCTCAAATACTTCATAAATATGAATGATATGCGGATGACGAACTGATGACATAATTTGGATTTCCCGACGTATTCTAATTAGATCTGCCTCAGTCTCAATTTTTGATTTCTTTATAGTCTTGATTGCAACCTTAAAGAACATTTCAAAGGGATGTTTTTATATTCCCCAATTACATCAACTGATTCTTACTCCAAGATATGTTTTCCTTACCTCTTGGCCAGTCTCCTTATCAATCCCCAACTGTACTTTTCCATACGTTCCTTGGCCTAGACGCCTTATGAGGTCAAATCTTTGTCTTAACCTGCCCCTA
>JAAXOA010003043.1:0-12134 GCA_036561885.1 Salina celebensis
ATATTCTATTTACGAAGATTTACAAGTGAATGCGTTCACGCAATATACGAGCTCTGTTCTACAAAATTCTGTTTAGTCTTTTGCGCAATAAACGAGTATAGCCAGCGAAAACGAAATGCCCGTATATCGTAAGTAAAAACTCATATAACAGAATTAATATGAGAGTGGTAGCGCTGTCCAAATGTTTGCTTTTTCAATTGTATCCACCTCAGCATCTCTGAAGAAATCAAACTATTCGGTGTTGTCCATTCAGAGTTCTTTTAAAAGCAGTTTTCCATTAATTCATATATGAGACAAACATACATCGAGCTTAGCCTTTCGGTTCCACTACAACAAACATTTCCAGTCATATGATAAATGGAACATTGCCGAGAATTGTTCTGATTGTTCTAATCGTGTTCCTATTTTAGAACAATGTAAACAACGATAAGCCGAATAGCAAAGGTAAATATATGATAACCAAAATGTCAAAGGTGAGAACTATTGTATTTCCAGGCTTGCAACGAATATATGTGTAATACCTGCCTCGGGTTATCATTTGGATTCTCCCATGGCTTGATTTTACGAATTTTTAAGGATGTCTAATTACAACATTCATGCGTTTCAAGCAAAGCGATAAATCTATGATGTACTTATCACATGCGGCCCACATATTTTCGTCTTCTAACGAAGAAACGCAACACTCATTTCTATATTATGTCTATGCGTTGGTCTGTCTGTCGGTTTAAACAGGCCTGAAAGTGACACTTGTGAATATGGATCTTTAGATTCTGAGTTGGTCAACTTTGAAGGTACCTACCGTCCGTGTCAATAGGGTAGATACTTGGCTAAAATTTGGCTAACTTTAGCACTTGTAAAAACATTTACCCGACAACTCGCTGCTCCACAAATAGCATCTAGCCAAGTATCTACGCAAATGACATGGAAAGTACTGTCTTTGTACGTAATACCGCTTACATTTTCAAACAAGGCTCGGTGGTAACTAAATCCAGATCGGCCAATTTTGCAGTGGCACGCCTAAATAAAAGTGATACGGAATTATTGACACAATGCGTTTTGACATTTGGAATGTTCCGAAATGTTAATCGGGATCGACTAACTAAGTGACTCCTGATTGTTCCAGTAATGCGTCCACCTTTGGCAAGAATCTATTTAGGAAACATTTTTCGTAGTAGTTTATGTGCTGGTCAACCTGGGATCACATATCTTTAGGGATATTAAAGCATTCTTTTTGAGTTAAATATGGCGTAAATTTTCAGCTTCGTAACTACACACTGTAAGCTACAAAAAGATGTGTGTAATAAACACCGAAAGTTAGTTATTCAATACCAGTGTACTGTATGGAACGTAGGGGTTTCAATACGACTTATGTCTTCTCATTAACCTCAATATGTTATATAATTATCGTGAAATTATATATCAAAGTCATGCGTATAGATCCTCCCGATTTTCTTCCATCTCTGATACCATGGTACTACGGTATGGTATGATAACTACGTAAACGGTTCGAAAACAGATAAGTGGAAAAGAATTCAGATCAAGAGAATCCTTTCTTTCCGGATCTTGTTTCTAAAAAGAATGCCACACTACCAGTTAAGCGCAAAAAATCCAACAAGGTTTTTGTAAATGTTATTATTATGCCACCGTTTCTCTCTCCGGTTTTCCCCTTTCCACTTTGAGAACGTGCCCATTTGGAGACGAAGCATGTTGTCGAAGATCTCCAACAATACGTTTTTTCTACTCAAACCACACTAACTTGATGTCTTGCAAACTTCAACTCGACATCCTCCACCGATCCAGAAAATGAAGCAGGGAAGAGCGTGAGTGCAACAGCCAAAAGATAAGGATAAATATTGAGGAAGCACCGTTGTTCGTTCATAAAACATCTACCAACAAATATAAATAATCACATCATCATCACCAGGCTCGACTCTTTTTTATGCTTGGTTTTTTTTGCAGCCATTGAGAACAGCGTTTGGATTCCCGTTTCCTCCTACAGAATAATCATCGTCATTATGATGACGATCATAATATTAGTTTTTCATCAAGAGCATCCAAAATACCAAATTTTTTGGTCGTTCTCGGTCTCTCTCCTCTTGTTCGAGAGTGCATGGAATCGAGAAAAAATATAAGCCCGATAGACACAAAAAAACCAACGAGTTGTGTAAATATATGCAGGCAGATAACTACTCTGGTTTATAATATGGCATGGCTTTTTCGGAGAGTAAAAGGTCTAAAGCTGTTCATTTTATTGGTTGTGACATCAGCACCAGTGTTTCTAGCAGTAGACAAGGATTAGTCAGTAAAGTAAAGTGCTCATGTTCGGGTTGTTGTGCTCGTGCTTGCAAATTTAGCTCCAATGGAACGATTCTAACGTGTACGCGTTCATCCACGTATCGACTGNCAGTAGACAAGGATTAGTCAGTAAAGTAAAGTGCTCATGTTCGGGTTGTTGTGCTCGTGCTTGCAAATTTAGCTCCAATGGAACGATTCTAACGTGTACGCGTTCATCCACGTATCGACTGTCTTCAAGAAAAAAAAGTTATACTTGATACATGCACAAGTTTTTTTTAAACAACCCAATCGTCCTACGATATTAATATTTGATGATATAATTTCAAAATATCATAGTAGAGTTTTTTTTTTATAATTTCATAAGTTGATACAGGGAAATGATATGATAAAAATGGTGCAATACAAATGCAAATGTTGTGGGAAGTAATGACTTCTTAGGGTTTCAGACAGAGGAGAATTTGCAACATAACTGGGACAGCGCACGGAGTTAGGGTGATTTTAAAACTGTTTTAAAACGGCAGCCTTCGCAAAACCGGTATATTTAAATACAGAGTCCTTTTTGTAATATTGCCTGGGTCAAGTCGCCCGTTGGGTTGACACTGGAACATGGAATTTAGTGGGTGACGTTTTTCATCGAAGTTTTTATGGGGATTGAAAAGTTGTTTGTATTAAAAACAATATATTTATGTGAAGTGGCTAAGTGGATTTGTTTTGATTTACTGGGGTAATAGTTGCAAACAATTTTGAAATGTTTTCGTTTTTAGTGAAGTAGCATTTGTAAAAAACGTTGGTGGCGCAGTCTACAGAAAGGATATTCATAACAGGTGTCTAAAGAGAGAAACATTACAATGATCATCACATAAATTGTTATCCTAATGTTCCGTTATGCATTACTACATAAAATGTTGTCCCGAACGTTACTCTTACCAGAATCCAGATTATGGAAAACAGGCTTGTTTCGAGAAAAGATGACAATTTTGATTGTTACGTCCTTAAGCGATGGTGCTGATCCCCATAAATTCAGTGCTCCGAAATTTTCAAAGCGGAGATTTTGTTCGCAAATAAACATTTTTGCTGTTTTGTCATGCAACTGCTATGTTCTACATGGATAATCAAGCATTGCAGACATCATACTAGTTTTGCTAAATTATCTGTATGAACTTGTGGACTATGTAATTGTTCCAAAATCATGTTATCTCGCTAATTAAACCTCAGTGTTAACATTGGAATGAAACAACTAGTTATTCACTAGTATTCTTGTCTATGTACGTCTTACAAATGAGTGTATGAAAATTGAAGAGTTACTGTTTCATACTAGAAACTAGAACCTTCGACTAATCAAGATTCCTTTACGGTACATGAACAGTATCAATGTAATTTTTCTTATTCAAAAAGTTTTATTTTAATTATGTACTCACTGCCATGGGATTTGTAAGCCAAACTGTTCTTATAATTACAACAACGCCAAAACCTTGTCACTTTGCCTTGACAAGTGACACGAGAGCACAATGAAATGTTGAGCGTGCAAGCGGAGGTCTTCCAAACTATATGTTCCATTGGAAACCACCATACAAGTTGAAAAACGCACACGAGGCATTTGAGTCACTTCCCTCCGAGTCGTATAGGTGGCTTGGGATGCGTGTGCTCTTCATCTCTACCACGTACTTTCTCTGAAGACTAGTCCATCCAAAGATTGCTCAGAAGAACTTTCCAAACCTGAGCGTAGCTGAAGTTTCAATAGTTCTCCAAAGTATGAGAGGAACTGTAATGGTTTACTTATGGCAAGTTGAAAGTTTGTGCGGTTTGGCCTCACTAGCCTAGTCCTCAATAGTCTCATCGAAGGAAGTATTTGATAATGACTGTCATTGGCTCCTTAATGTACATCGTCGAAATGCCAAACGCTTACATGTCGTATGTGCGAAGAAGATTTTGCAGAATAAACAAAGCTTGTTCTCCAAAGAAGAAAGGAGTTGTTTATTAACGGGAGATGAGCCTATTGCAGATGTGATGTAAGTTTACTCATGGTGAGGCATTGAATAACAAGAAGAACAACATTTATGTGGACGCGTGTGTTTGCATTCAAGACGGAGAAAGTAGTGAAAGGAGATTGACAAGTTAGCATGTGGCTCTACGATGTAACTAGTAACCATCACATGCAGGGAAGTAAGCATTTCAATTTTGTTTACATTTGAGAATACTTGGAACCTGTGCTGTGATCACCCGTATGTGCTTCCGAGAGGCGAAGTAGTCATGCGACACTGGGCATTATCCTGACACCAGGGATTCTGTGTGGCAAGTAGACACGACAATTTAAAACATGACAGAAGGGACACGCTAGGTGAAAAATATGACTTATGTGGGTTTGTAAAAGGATGGAAACTGTTACCGGATGAAAACCACATTAACAGTGTTTTATGCCTTAGCGACATAAACTACAATCCACAACATTTTGTAAATAAATTAAAGTTAACAGCGCAAAAAGTACGCACGAGGAGGTCCAAGGAAAAGTATCTGGAACAACTTAAAAAGGTGACAAAATTTGGTCATCTAGAAAATTACTTTGTGCTACACTCATTCTCATGCTTGTAGGATATTGTGACACATTTTAAACTATGCATAATTGGATCTGGAGACTAAAATTTAATTTGTGCTTATATGTAATTTTTGCCAGCTTTTGTATCGATCGCTTTAATTTAAAAAACCAGAACCTGGATGGAAAGATAATCTAATAGTCCACAGGTTACTTTCAGACAGATGACGAAAGGTCCATCCTCTCTGTGGAGCACGTCTCACCGACCTTCCCACAGACAGTTTTTGCGTGCTGTCGGCATGGTCTCATGCACGTTTCGAATTTATGCTAAATAAACCGACAGTCGGGTACTGGAAAAGAGGCTTTGGCTTTGGAGTGTTTCACAAAAAAAAATCGGTTAACAAAAAGCATCCTAGCCAACAGGGCATAAACCAAAATCTGATTTGACAACTTTCGCATAAACCAAATTGAAAAAAGAAAACGAAGGATACAAAAATAGTCAATTTTGCGGTTGTTGGAACATAATCCTAATGCCTAATAATATGTAATACTATCGTGTTCAACAGACTTCGTGTTATCAGTTAGCGTATGACTTTTCCTTGTTTTATTATGTTCACAATTGTAACTTTTGAATGCATTTACAACAATTTCCGTTATTGTCTGCAATATGGCTCTGTTTGTTAGATTGATAGCTAATAAATAAAACGTTCTCGGAAAAACTGTTCAAAACAAATAAAAAAACATGTTAGGTGAACGAGAAACGGAAGTTTTGTGTGGGAATTGTTGTGGGGGTACACTGGGACAATCGAAAAAACAGTTCCAAAGTGGCTCGTGCTATGACAAAAAGCCATTTCACCCAGAATGGTTGTGTTCATAAAAAAACATTCCGTAAAAGCATTCATCTATCATGTCCCTCTTATGTCAGTTCGGTTTTCCTCTCATATTTGCAAGCATTCATGCAAAACACACAATTTTTTTTACTTCCATGTGAATTTGTTGTAAAATATTAAATGAAAAGTCCAAATATCCTACAGTCAGCACACCATACAATTACGATTTTCCTTGCTCAAAAAGAACTTGACATTATGAGACATACTACCAGAGATAGGAACTATTATGCATGAGCCAAAAAAAATATCATGTTCATTTTTTTCAATTGGCGAAAGAACACGGTCACAGTATAACATTAATATTTACTAGCTGGCCTGTTGATACTTTGAATTAAAATGGAAAAAGAAAGGTATACGATCGGAATGGTGTTGCATTCCATTTTTATGCTCCCAATCTAAAATCGTCTAATGTAAATATTAAATGAAAAGTCCAAATATCCTACAGTCAGCACACCATACAATTACGATTTTCCTTGCTCAAAAAGAACTTGACATTATGAGACATACTACCAGAGATGGAACTATGGAACTATTATGCATGAGCCAAAAAAAAATATCATGTTCATTTTTTTCAATTGGCGAAAGAACACGGTCACAGTATAACATTAATATTTACTAGCCGGCCTGTTGATACTTTGAATTAAAATGGAAAAAGAAAGGTATACGATCGGAATGGTGTTGCATTCCATTTTTATGCTCCCAATCTAAAATCGTCTAATGTTTGACGTTTCAGTTTAGTCGATGAATGTATTTGTAGGCTGTAATAGCAACTCATTTTTGTTGTGTACAAATTATATCTGTTTTTATTCGCTGCAGAGAGAAAGTACAAAATAGTCTAAAGTAGTTGAGTAGCAGGGCAGAACTAAGGAACAAATTGTATCTATTACATTTGGCCATGCTCTATTTTTTATCAGTGCTTCATGGAGTTCTACTGTTGATTTCGACCTCTCGCTGGCTTTATCAGTTGCATTGATGGAAATCCTGTTGGCTCAAGCCTCTTTTATCCATGAGTGAAAGATTCTTATTATTTGCAATTCAGTGAAGCGTTTAAAGTAGTTGCATAGTGGTTGTTGCTAGTGTGCCCTTTTTTGCTGGGTGTTCGTTCTTGGCCATAAACTATGTCAGTCAATCATAGACATTCCGAGTCCATGTGGTGGTGTTACTGCTCATGCTTTCATGGTCGTTGAGGGAGAAACTTTGCAGAGTCTTCCTTGCAATTTTCAACGGATATGGCATGGATGGGCAACAAAGCGATATTGATATTAGAGAAATTTCAATGTAATGGTTATTCCTACCGCATTTACGTCTATAAACGCTATTTTTTATGTTGTTCAAGTAATAACATTTTTGACTAATATAGCTAAAAGCAATATAGCTTAAGTTAAACAATATAGCTTATCGTTATAATATCCCTAACGAGTCAAAGTCGTATTTACATTATCGGCTACGATTTAAAAGGAAGGACAACTTGTGTAACCTTTCTAAATGGGCCAGATCATTCAGCCTGACATTACTCTTTAAAATTGTCTAATGTAACCAGAATCATGAAAAAACAGATTTCCGACTCATAACTTTAGCACACATTACAAATATATGAGTTAGTACTAGTGTGTTCGGAACGCCAACGCTTTGTCGTCTACGATCCACTTTTTTTGCTAAAAAGATTCTACATACCTACTCACCACGGGCTATGTTTGCCTAAACAAGTAGCTTGGTTGGGCTTATCACGTGATATTGTGTTGTTGCAGGGCAAAAAAATATGTTGAGCTTCATGTTTCCACTCGTAAAATCTACACTTACTCCACAAAATTTTGTTTGTTATGAATGTATATTTTTTCCGTGCCTCTGGGACTCTGTCTAAAGGAACATTAAAATACGTAGATATCATTCTTCTCAACACAATTTCTTTTATTTGTGTTATTGCTTGCTTATTATGATTATATCTGCTGTTAGAATATTCAATAGCATATCGTTCTATATTATTGTACGTATGCGACCACTTTCCATTATAAACGGTTTTTATAGTTGTACTTTTCATGGTTGTTTTTTTGTACACCATCTCCTTCCAAACGCCTTTTATCCTCTATTTCACCAGTAACTGCACAATACAAAACAGTGGTTCATCTTATTTTCTTCTATCGTTGTTGGATGGACATGATACCAGTAGTGAAAACGAGGGAAAAAAATTGTTGAAAACTGTTACTCCACGAGCCGTATAAGCATACCCTTTAAAAAAAATAAGTACACAAAACACACAAGGGAGCACAATATCAAGACTTTTTCCTCACAGGGACGCATAGGGTTTTGCACGGAAGTGGCATATCAACAACATAAATCCAGAACTAATGAAAACGAAACCGAAAAAAATACTATATTTAATACTGTTCTTTTCTCCAGTGGAGATAGCCATTACTTCTTCTCTTCCAGTTCCATTGCCAGTGGTAGCATTTGGCAGCTTCTTGGGATAGCATATACCAAAAACTTGTTCTCCTCTGTCCTTTTTTTTGCAAATGGAAGTAGGACTCAAGTTGGATTGCCAACATAAGAGCCAGTTTCAAAGACAAGTGAAAGTGGTATTGTCACTAAATACCACGATTCTAGTGCAAAGGAACTACATATTTTACTGTAAGTTTGGTTACGCCTGTATTCGGAATTCGATGAAAAACTTGAAGAAGCTTTTGTTCCTACTGAAAAGTTCCCATGCACGTTCATTTTTTTGCATGTATTGTTTAGAAGTTTGCAGACGAATGCTTTGTCTGTAGTCCGATTCCGATACATGGTATACATCTTGTAGATAGTAGACTATTACTTTTCTTCGATGCTTCCTCCGTGGCACTGCTTGATATCACAGTTCAATCTGGAATCTTTTAACAATTAATGGGTTTTTTAGAAGCGTGGAGTTTTTTATATTCTACCGATGATACGTTTTGTAAGTCCATCTGATGGTTGTATACGTGGTGTACGCTCCAATTATATAAGAAAAATCTGATTGCGATATGGTTGAATCGGGAAAATTAGTTGTGGTAATGGGCAAGTAAATCGTCACCATGAATATTTGGAGCAGCGGGATAGGAGTGAATATCCTAGCACCTCTGGCACAACATCTACAACTCTTACAGCCCCGTAATTGGAAGGCTACCAGTGCGACTATTGCTAGAGCGGCTATATTTGCTGCATCTTCTTTTTTTCGGCAAAACAGAAACACACCGACATAGTATTATGTTCAAGTTGTTTTCAAAGTGAAACTCCCCGGTTAGTACAACGCACAAGTCACGGTTCAACAGCATAAAGCCGCATCATCTATCATCAGTCTCAGCAGCATCATCAGCTTCCTTGCACCAGCCCATGATCCATCCAGTTTCCAGAAAGACTCGATCTCTTTCGCACACGGCCCCGGAGACGCTCCCGTGTGGCAACCTAAAGTCGTTTCAAGATATGAAATAAAATGACGAAAATACCCGTTACAAGTAGTTTCATCACACAGTCTGCCTCTGCATTCATTCATCTTGTCCTCTGGCATTGCATCTATTTTTTTCTTGATGGCCTCCTTTCCTTTTGAGATAACATCAGCGACTCACGAGGGAGAAGAGAAAACAGTGTGTTCCTCAGTCAAACGACAGAACAAAGGGAGGAAGTGTGTTTGTTGACAAATATGTGGTTGCCGAGAAATGGGCCAGTAGCGAAACTTCACTGAGAAGACGTTAACATTGAGAACAATAAGAAAAAAAATTCAACAACAGTAGGCTTCTTCTCTGTACAAGAACGTAGGTGTTGACGATGAGAACCTTCAAATCATGACAGTAGAGTGACAGTTAAGATTTGCTGACTGAGGAACACAAAAAAAAACGTGGAAAGTGGTTTTTTTCATGCTTTGCATGACAAATCGTCATTTCTAAGAAATATGAAATACCTAGGTACAGTTCTGAGGTGAGAAGTGGTCGAGATGCAAAACTTTCTTCCAAGAGTTCATTGTGTTTTGTGCAAACGGGATCTGTAGCTAATGTTAAGTGATATGATTCCGAACTACGTATAGAAGGAAACATTCCATTCCTAAATTCTGCAGGTAAAACCGGACTCCAATTAAGACACTGTGTCTCCCACGAACTTTTTCCAGACTAGTTACCTAATGGAATTTTGTTGACACCGGTGACTAATCAACTTGTGTGTCCCGCAAGCAATACCTGTTTTTTCCATGCATGTGTAGCAAATTGAATTGTTGTCCATGGTAAAAAAGACTTGGCTGATAAGTTCAATAAAAGTTCGCACGAAAAATCTATCCGTAACTTTTTTTTTTTTTGAAAAAGTGGGACAATTTCGACGGTTATGACGCTAACATCGTAAAGCTCGCTTTTATTGTGCCAGTTTGTGATTTTCTTCGTTTGAAAAGATGAGACTCATCCATCCATTTCTCCAACAGTCAAAAGACGCGAACGCTAGTTGTATCTGCCAAAAAGGATTACAATCATAAGTGACTGAGGAGGGTGAGGAAGACGATGTGGTGAAACGAGGCGGAAAAGTCAAGAGTACACTGACTAGTTTACCACCAAGTATCTTGACTCTGTGTGAAACATGTATTACATTTGCATTAAAAACGTCATCGACAAAGACAATTTATAGGCGCGTACAATACTCTGTTCTTCTTCCCTGTTATTTTTCGGTAATCTTCTCATCTTTCCAATCTTCACATCAAATCATGACTCTGAAAACATTGCATAATCATGGCATCCATGGATTGTCATCAAAATGATTATCGTGTTTGTTTGTTTAAGCGGCTCCGCAAAACCAAACAATGAAAGGAATCTTTTTGCTGTGAAAAACACCCTCTGAAGCGGTACAACTCCTATTGCAACACTTCAAGTGAAAGTACTGGGGACAACTCGGCGTACTTTTATCATTGATATTCATTCGTTGTCTCCACTGTTTTCATTGTAAAGAAGTGTTCTAAAGTTATCAGTATGTTATCATTATCGTCATTATCATCATAATGTTTTAACACACAAGTTTTGTAACTTGTCATATTTTCCATTTCTTTCTGCTTTGTTAGCTTTCTATTCGCCGCTTGCACAATGAACTTTCACCGATGGTGAAATTGAAAAGAGAAATACAATTTGGAGTATTATCGCAACCAACGAATGCCACAGTTATCGTTAATTTTAACCTTTTCACTACGTCTCTCCACAGAACTCTCCAACACCAGTTATTAATCAATGTGAAGACACTACACAATAGTAGCTAAGTGAAATGCACACAAAACAGTTAAAACCCATTGTCATAAGCAAATGGTGCTTCAGTGGTAGATTAAGTTCTGCTATTCAACACTAAACTGGATATGAATGGTACGAGTTCGTTATTCAGAGTTTTAATGACTATAATAAACACTGTGAAACTGACGACTGATTACTAATGCTTACAATTAAACACTAGCTTTCTGAAGCAATGCAAGGAGTGATTTATGCGCTACTATAAAGTTCCGCAAGTTTAACAAAAAAATTTAACATTCAGAACCAACACATTTAAGACCAGACTGATTGCTAAAGATCTTTAGGCAATGCACTGCAACAGAAGATGCCATGGCAGCATCTGCATAACTTTGCGTACGAGTTGGAGAGATATTTCTAAAACAAGGGTAAAATATGCGTTTACTTATCAGCGCTGTACTTTCACTTTCCCCATAAAATTCGTCCTCTTTCTTCGTTTCTTTCTAGACACTTGAATGTGCTCTTGCACCGATTATTTATGGACACCGATTTAGCTAAACGATATTTGTTAGAAAAGACGTTAGTACAAAAGACGAAGTCATTGCCCTCAGATTAAGTAAACGGTGGTTACTGACCACTACATTGTCAGCAAACCTTACAAAAAATCCACAATTCTATTCTGAGTGACTGGAAATTGAAAGAGGAAATTGTTCATAAGTCATTCCAGGTTTTTTTTACTTGTCGTGGATTGAGGTAGAAGGATACATGAAATAATAGCATGAGTTTGACTTCGTTTCCAACGATGGACTTGACCACCTATGCGTTGGAGCAGTACTTAAAATCCAACAATACAAGTGAATGTTTGAGTTCACATTTTTATTGCACAGGGAACGGGTTCATTTATTTCAGTAGTTTTGTTTTTAATATACAAGTCTGAAGCCTTTTCGAGCCTTAATGACCCTGTTTTATGCAAGTATAAATATGCATAAGGCAAAAAGGGGACGCTTTTATGCGAACTTCTCTTTCTACTCCTGTTGCAAAGCAAAACATCTTGAGAACTTTGTACAGTCTGAGTGTCGGAGTAGTGTACTAACCAAAGTTACTATCAGGGAGAAGCAAACTATTTAATATCTAATTTTAGCGAAAAAAGTGTAGTTTTTATGGATGAAAAGACGCTTGCGGAAAGAAACTCGTGGATAGTATATTACGTTGATAGTGCTG
>JAAXOA010003044.1:0-12134 GCA_036561885.1 Salina celebensis
CTATCAATATTAAATTATTAACAATATGCTTAAATTAGTAAAAATTATTATATATACCAATTCCTGAGTCAGATAAACATAAAGTATCATAAGGGCAAACTTACGAGTGAATGTTTTTAGCCTGGAGAAGAGAACATCAGTAGGACATTTTGGTGGGGAGCCAATATTCTGTCGTCCGAAATGCTTACTCATGTGGTATGTAAAGATTTCTGAGATAAGTCATCAAGTTAACCGTTCCTTGCCGTCCTGTGTCATGGTGGTTTCTTTGAGTTTCCTTCGAATATTTCTAGGCTTTGGTCATGGTTGTTGATAAGCTTCTGAGATTGTGCACATTTTCAGGTTTTACACATCCCTACTTTCTTTTAGACTCAGACTACAATATAGGCTGCAGGAACAAAACCAAGGAGTTTATGGATGAATAACTACAGTAGAACCATTTCATAATGTTTGGCATGATAACCTTTGCAAACTACGAGGACAAATTTGCTCTAGATATTTCATTGAAACAGGATTTATTTTATAGTTGATAAACTGTCTGATGATTTGTGTTAGTTCATTTTTCAAAGCGGCTAAATGTCATATATTGGCTAGAGAGATTATCTATTATAAAAGAAAAATGTGGTATTGCAAGCTATAACAAAAGTCGACAATCGCTTTCTGTAAACACAAAAGTGTCATCAGACACTATAAATGCTATTCATTACTAGCTCACTGTTTAGCTTAAGCTGCAGGCTTTGGATTACTAATTACACCGCATGCTTGCCAATGTGACAGACATCCAACGGGATCAGGTAGGTATCCAAAAAAGAGATACATACCATTGCAACCCCGCATCCTGCCGACTTTTCCTGTACTTCTCACCAATGTTGGCAAGATGACAGATACTTCGGGTGAGAGGACGTGAAGGACCGAAATAGAAAATCTTCGCTGTCCTATTTTGTGGCTTTTCTTGGTAGATTAGTTATTGTTAGGAAAACGTTGGAGACACATTTCACCTTTAGAGAAAGGAAGAAAAAGGTTAGGATCCAACCGCTACCACAACAAGAACCCAGCTATGACTAGGAATATATCGAGTCATAATGAACTAAGTACTTGGCAATTGGAACTGTGGCAAGAAAACACATTACGAAGCCCTTACATAAGCACAAAATTGGTATTATATTATAAAAGTTTTAGCTGAAGGAAAACTAGCTCAAAGCACGTTTCGTCTTAGGTCCCAAGACCGAAGCAAGAGACAAGACAAAACTGGTGAAAATCCTTCGTTCAATATATTTTAGCTGGAGGCAAAGGAATTAGGACATAAGTAAGGTAGTAAGCTCTTTTGGACTGCACATGTTCATAAACGCTCCAAAATAAAGAAACGAAACAATTCTTGATGCTTACTCAAGACTAAAGACACAGATTTCCTCTAGCTTCTCTATGACGTTTACCTACCTTTGAATCAACTCCATGCTTGTTATAACAGTAACGATCTACCTGAATCAGAAGTTTTATATTGTTGTTCCAAAAAACAACATTGCGATGTAAGTCAAATGAATTGGATATAATAAATGTTATAAAGCATTGGCCAATTCTACAATCCAAGTGCCTACATGAAGGTTTACAAACGGAAACTGGATATGAAACAATTAGTCTTCGTGTACAAATTCTACTACTATCAACACTACATGTTGGAAATCTGATAGCTGTTGTTGGACGCATGAGAACATTTTGTTAACAACTTTCTCGTATCTAAATGCATATTTTAAGGAAAATACAATAGATATATACTAAAGCAAATAATAATTTTTCTAATGCAGTCTGAATGCTCCGGAAATTATTAAGCAGAGTAAAACATAATGCTCTCATTTCCAAACTAATTGCAATATGCTCTGGCATTTAACCCCGTTCCTAGTTACATCTCTAAGTTCACACGCATTATAAAGAGAACACGTTTTCAATCGGTGATGTTTCACTCTTCGCATTGGACTTTTCATTTTTCGAGTGATTCAAAATGAAACAGAAAACATGAAGTTTAGATGACAAGGACGGCGATGGCGATGAGAAAAAAGAAAGTTTTTTTGAAGCAATGGCATAGTATGGAAGTGCTGATAGATTGGAGTGCGTTCTTTCAACATTTTTTTATAACAATGAGATGCAACAAAACAAACGAGAACATTACAGAACAGCGGTTTTGCCTCATACAATACAAGAAAAGTAATGACTTAAAAGAGACAAGAAAAGAGAAGTGAAAATATGAGGCTCTGACACATTTTGTGACAGGGCCATTCTTTCGACACGGGAACAACTACGTACACATTTTGGTAGATAGGAAGTTAGTCCTTATTTTTTATCATTATTAATATTGCCAAAAGCGAGGAGAAAAGAATCAGGCGTGTTTTTTTTCTCTTACTATACAATACACTTACGAGCGTTATTTTCATTCATACAGAGAAGTGTTACACATTCTATATTTCATTCTCACTTTTTTTATAGTTAAAAATAACATGATATAAAGCACTAAACGGTAGTTACAACGGTCGCAAGACACATTCTTTACTTTCCTTTAGAGATCACGAAGAACGACTTTTTTGACAACGTGTTTTACGTGCGAGTAATATTACGACGTGTGCAGTATAAGTTAAGACTAAAAGTAAATTCACGATCGATTGCAGGAGTTCGCTCGTGTGGCTGTGATTGGAATGAGTGCTCATGCAAGTCTCTTTTTTCTTAAGAAATGGTAAAAACTTTAGAATGTTATAAATATTTTAAAACACAAATTTTATCTTTTGAGTTTTTTCCCTTGGTTCTTTCACGTTACAACGTTTCCGAAGGTGTAAAACATATCATCAAGAGTTATATTGTTTCATAGTTTTTTTTTTCATATAGCTTCCGGCAGCATAATTCCCAGCAACTTTGCAAACTTCAGCCTCAGTGGCAGTGCCTTTCGATATTAAAATATTAGAGTACGGTGTGTACACATATTTAGCAGTGAAAAAGTGTGGTATGAGCTCAACAGTAGGAGTAGCAGTGCAGTGAAAAATTATTGGAGTGTGCGAGAGAGAGAAAAGGTGCAGTTGAGTGAGAGATCGTGTGAAAAAGTCATATCAACAACAACACCATTTGAGTAAGTGCGAGAGAAGAGGCAAAAGCAGTTGAAGATCACCACCGTCGTCATCATCATATTTTTAAACAGTAGCACATCTCCGAACAGCGTATGATGAGAGAAAAAAAAATAATAATAAAAAAACTGGAGAAAATGGTGAGACATGCTTAAGCACCATCAAACGTTATAAAAGGAAGAAGCATCCATGATGTAGGGACAAAAAAACGGTATGTGCAACGCTGAAACTGGCGATGAAAAAAATTGAATCCAGAAGCTTGCTTGCATAAAAGATGTAATGTAATAACAGTTCATGTCCAAAGGACTCTGTGAAAGGTTTTTGCACACATTCCCCGGAAGGAGTAGACGGTGACTTAAGCTGAATTCGGGAATAACATGCATATATTTTACACGGAAAAATATAAGTTTATACACTGCCTGAAAGTGAGTATCCGTTGAGCAAGTGAATGCATCTTTCGACAAGGGAGCTCCCACTTTCTCCAAAGAACTAGTGCAGAATATATGCATGAAAAATAAAATGGCAAGTTGTAATTTTATCGCATACTGGATGATGCGTATCTTTCTCATTCTACAACTCGTTATACATCCACTTTTTTTGGTTACAGACATACATTTTTAGTTGTGGTAGTTGTTGGAGAAAGTAGACTTGGGATGATGATACTTTTTCCTATTTACTAAACGGTTCACATCAAGTATCAAGGAAGAAGATTGCGAAAAATTGGATTTGTTTGGCATCCAGCCAGACACGATTTTCAACTCAATGGAGGTTGGCATTTTACACCGTAAAGCAAGCAAGGCAAGGCAGACATCTGGAGCTGTCAAGGGCAGTGGTAGTCGTATAAACAGTAAAAGTAATAGTAGTAGTAGTTGTAGGAGTCAGAGTTGTAAGCATAAAGTTACTGACGTCGTACGGTGGTTTAAAAAAGTTGTGCGTTATGGAAGTCTTGGATGTTTCTCGAGTGGGTGACGTTCGCTTTGAGTCAGTTTTAGATTTGTTTCACTGGACAACTTTTTTTGTGCTGGTTGGGATTATATAGGCGATGTTCTTTTTCACCCTATAGAAATGCAATGTACACGACCTCGGACAGCTAGTACAACTATTTAAAATGATACCGTTTTTCTCTCTCTCTCTCTGACGAACTGTGGCTGTTCAAAATGTTAGTTGTAAGAGTTATTGTGATTTTGAGTTTAGAGGGCGTTCGGGGATCTGCTTTCTCTCGTGTTGTAGATCGCAAGAGGTGATTGGCGATTTCACATGCCTTTGTCTTCTTCTTAGCCACTGCTACAGATAGCCTTCATCATCCCAGAAGAGTTGGCACAGAGACGATGATGAGAACGGCGAGGAAGATGGTGATGGGAATGAGAAATCTGTTGAGGGGGACATTAATGGTGGTGATGAAGGGGTTGGGAGCATACCAACTTTATCAAACTCGTCCATCAAAGTTGCCGCAGGAAGCTACATGGGCCAGGCCTATCTCAGACAATAGCTGAAATCAGGGCTGAGCGGAATCTTCTGGTAATGGGGCTCCGGTTGATGTCCACTGAGACCGGGAATGCCAAGTCCATGGTGGGATTGATGGAGATGAGGGGGATAAGGAGGCATGCCCAGCTCCGACCCTATCGGACTCCCAAAGTCGACCGGTCCGAAACTTCCGTTTCGACCGGAGACGCTTCCATCAGGATCGGGAAATGGGGGGATTAATGGCGGGATGTGTTCATGACCCAAATGGTAAGCTCGAGGAGGGTGCACACCACTATTTCCATTGCCAACTCCTGAGACTGCCACTCCGAGCCGGTCGAGCTGTGGACTGCTTCTATGGTTTACCATTGGGACACTTTGAACTCTGGGCTGGTGCCACAGAGACTCCTCGTCGTGTTTCAGTTTGTTACTTGTATTCGTCACATTGGCACAACTATTTTGGTTACTCAATAGGAAATAAGGTGAGAGCGGAGAGCCAGGTGGCGTGGGCTCTTTCGGACCTCCCCCTATCGGGGCCACTTTTTTGTTATTCTCCCCTTCAGTCGATTGCTGTGAAGGTTTGTTATTATTTAGATTTATTAGCTGAGGAGGCGGTGGCAGAAACGTACGTTTGGGTGACCTGTCGCTATGATTTATTAGTGAGGGAGCTCCTGTTCCTCCTCCTCCGCCGCCGCCACCTCCGGCATTGGTGCCACCACCAGCACCTCCACTGGCCGATGGATTCGACGCTGGAGGATTTACGGTGAGTGGAAGATTAAAGAGCTGAGCAAATTCATCATGACCTGCGCCCAATTTTTGAACGTACAAAAAGAGAATGCAGAGATATACTAAACCACCGACAATTGTGAACATGAAATAGTGAAGAGTCTTGTAAATGTCCCATTTAAACGGTTGATCACTTTTGGGCATATCAGGGACCGTAGGGGTTGGTATAATGCCAAGGACCACACGAAGCATGAAGAACACGATCTCTAGCAGTGCAAACCCCAAGGCATTCCATTTTATGGCTCGGATTGACTCCTGCAATCAACCAAAAGAGAAACAAAATGAGCTGGGTGCAAAAAGTGCTTCTTTCACAAGTGTAAAAATCCATTTAATTTTCACTCTCACTTCCATCCACTACCACCTACCTACTTCCATTCTCGTTTCCCGAGTCATTTCCATAAACCATTCAACACATTTCGCCAAAGGCAAGTAGCGTTTGCCTTCTAAAACTACCTCTGTGTTTTATCTTATCTAAGCCTAGACTCGCACGAATCTTTTATTTTAACGCACTTAAACTAAAGCATCCTTCCCCTTCCCAGCTTACCATCACGTTGGCCGCTATCCGACTCTACTCTACTGTTATGCCTCTCCAAATATTAATTTCGCCTAAATTAAAAACGAGGATTTTCCATTTTCATCCAAGATGAAATTTTACTTGTATAATAATCAGGTGAATTGATTTTTGCTTCAACTTTACCTCCTCACATTTTCACGTTCTGATTTTGTAGTACAAAAATATTTCCATCCTTACTTTTACCCACCTTGGTATGAATTGCATAAAATATTGTTTTCTACTATTCAGTACGTATCAACTCTCCAATGAAAGGAGTTTCCAGGGACTGAGTTTGTATGGTTTTCTCGTTGTAATGTACGGGAAAATTTTAATTAGTTTTACACGTAGATGATCTTTGATCTGGGTTCTGGATAAGTGAATACGTGATGTATACGTCCTACATCTATTTGGCTTCGACACTAGAAAAGATAACAGAATATGGAGCAGGAGTAGACATGGAGGGTCATATAGAGGGCTATGCGTTATCAAACTCGAAATTCAACATTGTGGGCTGACTTTCAGAACTCGGTGCCAGATTTCATCTTCTTAAATCTAGCATGGAGCAATGAAGCGAAGGGAACTAGAGATAGATTCTCCAGCTTTAGGCTTCTTTTATAAGATTTCTGCAATGCTAATAAAATTCGCATGGTTTTGAAAGAGAAACACAGTGACAATGCGATCTTTCACTATTTATTACATTTCTCTTTCTTTTATCACTGCTTGCATAATGTATTGCATAGAATAATAGGGTTTGCTATATTTATGTACATATGCAATAAAGTTGAAATGAACTTTCGCTTGTATATCTTACAAATTTAATCGTAGTCATAAAACAAATAAAAATCCTGACATTTTAGACAATCGGATTTGATTTAGTAGCTCGGTTTTTTTCACTTCCGACATACTTAGAAGCAATAGAATAGAGAAAGCCTTCGAAGAAAGTGAACAAAACGAAACTCCCATTTGGAGGTCGGAAGTCCTTTGCTTGAAAGCTAGAGAGCCTAGACTTATCTTATGTTCAATGAAATTCTACAGAAATCACCCCTGAAACTTTTATCTCTCAACTATGTGTGTCCAGCCAAAAGAGAAAGTATGTCCATGCCCTGCTAAACCTAAAACACCAAATGAGATCAGTAAAACAAAACGGTTCGTTACTAACAGCTTCAGTTTCACAACTACAAATTAGTCAATATCTGGGCTCCAGACAATGTTACTTTTATCATCTATTCAAGTTGTGCGTTATGCCGCTGTCTCCGAGCGGTAAAATCGAATCAAAGACTTCTGTGTAATATGTATTCATGAGTTGCGTCGTGGACTGAAATTAGTTCTAATTATCTGAATGCATAAAACACTTTTTTTTCTACTTACATTTTCGATTGCCCGAAATATCGCACATCCAAGAACAAAGTAGACAATAGAGTACATCATCCCAGGTACGAATTGGATAAATCGTACGTCCGACTATAACATAAGAAATGAGAGTTAGGTTCCTGGAGAAGAATTAGAAGCAATAACATCAACTACTTCCGGTCTCTTTAAAGTAGTTTGGTTGTTCTCATATTTCATGTATGTGCATGCCTCCATGAACTGCACACTGCATTACTTACGCCACTTCGAGTAAAGAAACTTGCTTGTATCAACTTACCCCTTGACTGTGCAGAAAAGTGAATACGGCTGAGAAAATGATGAACTTTAACATGTGTTGAAGTCCATAATACTGGAAAGTAGATAAAAATAAAACAGGGTTTGTTTGTCAAACACTCATTAATATTTGATCTTATTGTCGGTGTGAGTGGTACTAAGATGTACAAAATTGGTTGTTGGTACTCCGATTGCTTTCTACTTACGATGTGAATGCTGGCGACAAAGAATGCCGCTCCTCTCAATGTGCTGAAACAGCAGCAACCCATCCTTTAAGCTCACACAACCCTCAGATGTTACGAATGATCAAGATCCAATAGCAATTTCTGAATCTATCATTAGGACAAGAGGCACAAGAAAAGGAAGTATTACATAACGCTAACGGCATTTCAAACAACGTCATTTCACCAATAATAATAGACATTTTGATCTCAAGACGGAACAGGTACGAAGAACACTCTCTGATCACTTTAACAAGGTTGGTTTTGGATCGAAGGATGCTTAAAATTTTCTGTTCAGTTTTCTGGGTGTGTTTAGATTTTCCTAAATAGCCATTTAACATTTTAGACATTTCCAGAGAAGAAGAGTTCATTCTACGTAATGACTTTCACCTACTTAACTCTTAGGTTTGTTTTAAACTTCAAGCGGCTTTCTCCATAGAAAGGAGGTATTCAAGCTCAGAAGTGTTGTGCACTGTGATAATCTGTATGCTTAAGGATTTTTTTGTCATGGCTTGGGATTTTCATAATAAATCTGCAGGAAAGGACATACTACGTAAAGTTCCATACGCAAGTAAACAATAACGTTCGCAAGAGCTCATTCTCAAGAGTGATATCAACTTATTTTCCGTTTTCTATCTGACTCGTCAGTGAGTATTGGCAGTAGAAGCTTTCAATAAGATTAACCAAGCCATGGAGCAGTGTGCCAAGGACTTTATTTCCAACCCAAACTTTATCCCTAATAAAATGATTCAAGTGCTTGCCTCTCTTTACTTTCACTCAGCAAACTTTTCAAATGAGTAACTAATTGGTATAACTTGTGATACTTAGCAGCAAAACCAAAGCAATTAAAAACTAGACCGCGGTATGGCACATCTTATGAACACAACCCCTACGTAGTACTAATTAGGTCAATTTTGTAGTTAGCTTGGCGTTATTCTCTCAGCGTAAAGAGAAAACGCGAAAAACTGAATAACCTTATGTGCAAGACAAAAAATATAAAACACTTAAGACTAATTCGCAGATTTAAAGCTTTGTTACCTTCTCAGAAATATGAAGCTTTCATCTAAAAGGTGCTCTCATAGGGGTTCCTATTTCAGGCGACACAGCTTGCAACTAGGATGTTAACAACAGAAACAACCACTGAGGTCCGGTTTTATTCTTGCTTTCCTCTGGTTTCCCTTGTTTCTATTACCATTGTTGTCATTAAGTTAATTTTCAGACATAAAAATATCAGTGTAGTTAAATAAGGCGTAAAGTCATTCTTTGTAGTGCATGTCACGCTGGGAAGGATGGGAGACTTCCAGGAAAGCTACACTGTAGCATCGTTATTCTTTTAACTCAGCAACTGTAGACCGACTGAGTGAAAGAGGAGAAAGTTAGAGTCAGCATTATCTCTAAATGTTGGCAACGCCATTGCACAAAATAAACATAGAAACTAACAAGGACACAGAGACACACAGGGTCATAACTAAAACGAGATAAAGATAATTGGACACTTAACTCCCACCGCAAATCGGTCTTTCGGCTTTCACTTTCTCGGTTTCGTTGTGTGATGATAGCGTGGTTGTGATATTATTTACTAGGGCAGCATTTATTACAAGCCACCCAAAAATGTACTTAGCTCACGGTCTAAACTGTTTTTAGCGCACTGTTTTTCCCTTTCCCCTCTTGTCGTCTCATTACTTCTTACTTATAGTGGATTACAACGGCACCTGTACCGCTATTGTTATTACGACCATAGTCAGCAGAATAGTGAATGTACAACTTGGTATAGATATAATAATTAACAATTACACTTTCGCACAGATGACATCTCTAACAAGGAGACAAACGTTAGTAGTAATTTACGGTCGCCAGAATAGAAAGAAACGCACAAAATCATTCTATTCAATAGAGGTTACACTTTTATGCTATCACACAGATGTCGTTCTAATTATTAGGAAAAGTTGTTAACAGATTTTTCTTATTCACAAAGAAAAAACACCAGCTTTCAGACCTTGGTTTTGTGAGTAGACAAAGAATATATTTCCAAATATTACATAATGATGTGGTCCTTTGTTCTCATGTTGTTTTTTTGTTGTTGCGTTTTTTCTATCTTTCAAACCAATTACACCCACAAAGGAAAACTCACAATCATTTTCAGTTTTTATTGCTCGTTTTATTGTTTTCCCTTCTTCGCCACTACAACTCATTCATTTTCATATCCTATCTGTGGCACTTCCCCCAAACACACTGTTCAACAATGAGGCAGCATCAATTTTCAGCTTTGGCAGCCACCCTGCTTATTTTCTACATTCCAAACTGGATCATAAAATTTCCATTCTAGCACATTACGTTAGGTTAGAACTGCATTAATTCTATGTTGGATTGTGTATCCGTTGTTAGCTATGTATACCGGAACTTCGTATTGTATCCTTCCTTGGCTTGATTTTACAGGTCATAACGATTCAGCTGTCTAATGTCAGGAATGCTTATCAGCGACAAAAAATATGGATGTTCCAGATTTTCTAGATTCAAGTTAAGATATGTTGCTGAACAATTATTCCCGATATTTCTTATCTAAATGTTGCTTACTACTTCTCTTACATTTTTCATTATTCTCTGATCTTGTTTGTCTGCCACGAGGTAGTTTGTGAAAGCGATGGCTAGCAGAGTTGGGTACTGGCCTGCAAGAGAAAGTAGCGAATCAAACTAGGGAACTATGAAAAGTTAATTTTAATTTCCCCGTGTTTCATTCACAAAATATACCGTGCTCTTTTATTGAAAATACAAAACAACTAACTTATACTGTATACTATATTGGCCATGCTTTAGCAGACGCACCTATTTTTGCTGAGAAACACAAATAATAAGTTGTGCATTCGCCAAAAGAACGAGTATAGAAGATGAGAAAAATGGAACAAATTTAGTACATGGTGAAAGTAACAGAATCGGGGCGCGCGTCACACAGACCGAAAACAGCTCAGCATCAAAGGAAAAGAGAAAAACAAATAAGAAACGCCAGTTTTACATTTATTTCTATGTTGCAGTCTCAAACTGCTTTTTACTGTTTACTGATTTCACTATTTCTGAGGGTTCATACGTTTAGACTTGCCTCTAGAATGGAAAGCTTTAATAGTAATAAGGAAACTTTCCCCTTGATTTTTCATCATAAAACTTTTTTTATTCTACATGATGTACAATATGTAAAGCTGAGCCAATGCATTTTTGTGTGATGTATAGTACAAATTAGTCGCTATATTAAACTCAATAATGCTGTTCCAGTAAAAAAAGTATGCTCACAGCCCAGTTGATATATTCATTAAATGGAGCTAGATGGTAATATTAATTTATGGAAGAAGTCTTTATTAAATTAGTTACGCAAAAAACTCTTTTCTCTGCTTTCACTTTTTAAAAAACTTTCCTTACTCATTCAGTTTTCTTACTGGTCCCCGCTGTGGTGATATTTTCTAGGATCCAAGCAGAATTTATGTTTGCTAGAGAGCCGTATCGTATTAAGGTCCCGTTTGATGTTATGCTGGTAGAAGGAGTAGTAGTGAAACTCTCCATAAGAAGAGCTACAAAAGTAGTAGACATCTCAGGAAAGTAGCTGCATAAAGACTGAAAAATTGTTTGTTTTCTTTGAATAAGACACACAGACACCATCACATTGAGTGAGAGCAAGCACAGCCACCACTAGATTGAAATCACCAATAAAACGTCCAAAAACTTTGCCCATTCCAAAAGAGACTTTCCTTGTTTGTTGGCACTGGTGGATGAAAATAACAAAGGGAATAGACGAAAATGGATAGAATCGAGGAGAGGGAAAAAACTTTCATCACTTGAGTTGATCCTCCTTCTTCTGTTTTCTCTACTTTTTACCCTTCTGGTGGTATTAAAAGACTTATACTTTCTCTCGTTTCCTTGTTCTTTCGAGGGCACTGTAAATAGAATAATAATAATAATATAAGACGAGCCTTTAGATTTTCCCACTAATAATAATGCAACACTATCCATTACATTATTACTACATTTGTACGCTTCAAAAGGCTATATCGAAAAAGGTGCAGTATAAAGAGAAAACTTAAGAAACTCTCTAACCAAACACCTTAATCCATCCTATAAAAATACTTCGATGTTTTTTATTTCTCCGAACTTTTATCTTTGCCAAGTTAGTGAAAAAATTCTACAGGAAACTCCAACTGGGAATATTATTTCATAGACCACCTTCAAAGAATTTGAGTTAGCAAAAAATTGTATTTCCGGTGACGTTCCCTTTATGAAAGAAACAGATATACAATGAAAATGTGCAGACGGTAGGATAGACGAATTTATAATTTGAATTGATTTTGTGCTCTATATTGTTTTCATGTAAAATACTAACTTAAATAA
>JAAXOA010003045.1:0-12133 GCA_036561885.1 Salina celebensis
AAATCAAGAGGATCGGCCTACCAGATACTACCGGAGAGCAGTAAAGTGAGTGCGGTGAGCTGTTCCCCATGGGTCTACGCCAATTCACGTTGGAGGAAAGCGCTGCGCTGTTTTATAAGAGTTACAGAGTTACTCTGTATAGTGTTTCTAGTGGTGTTAGTGTTGTGTTTCAGACTAAACAAGTTATTTTAGAGTAGACTAGAAAAAGGAGACGATTGACTTATTGGTGTCCACGATTCAATGTCAAGTGGGAGAGAAAAAGGTGGCCATGTTTACGTTTCGGCGAAACCTGGACTTTTAGAACTGAGAAGGATTAGTTGAGGGGGTTGGGGTAGGAGGAGGGTGAAGGGAGTGGGTTTTTTTTGGAAGGAGAAGTAGTTCACATAAACTATAATATAAAGATGAGTTATATAAGTACCGGTGGTCCACCCCCGTGGCTGGTACGCTTTTTTCACCGATTCCCGCACATAAACGTGACAGGGAATAGAGTTAATTCAACATTTGACTGGCGGAATGAGGTGTACCTGGAGTCTCTTGGCATTCTTGCCAGTTTACCAGCCCTTTTGCTCATCTTTTTTCTGCTCATGTTACTTCTCTACCTACTGACAAGGTGTTGTGACCGGAATGCGAAGCGAGATCGGCCGCTATTTTGTCTTAAAATTCTGTTAAGCCTCTTGGGGATTCTATGTTGGTAAGTTCATAAAAATTATCCAATCGGTTACACAAACAAAAATCTTAACTTTTATCAACTCTACTGATGACTGAGGACTTTTGCATAATGTACAGCCTAAATGAGCAAGCCGTGCATAATTTTGTTTAATTTTCTTAACCAACAGTGCCGCCATCGGTCTAGGTCTTTATGGTAATGACGACTTTCACAACGGTGTTGAGAGATTTGTTGCTTCCCTCAAACATATTCAACACTCCTTTCAGCACATTTCAAACCAGGTAAGCCCACGATTGTTGAAAGATAGTTTTACATGAAGCAGTTTCACTTTCTCGCATAAAACAAACTACCTACAGCTTTTAAGACAAATTCCTATCTAAAAGTTTTAGAAGCATATTTTTCTCATTGTAGCTATTATGCTAATAATATAGACAGAGGAATGGGAGTACAAAACTTTATCTATGCATCCAATGTTTATGTTGATTTAACACGAATCTACACGTGAGCTTGAAACCAAGCTGCTAATGTTTATAAAGCATTCGCTATAAAGGAATCATAAAGAAAATGAAAACAATATTTGAAGGCTGACACGAACTAAGTTTTGTAGTTGCAGCTGCTTCTATATCTTATGTATGCGTCTTTTATCTTAAGCTTTAGTTGTTGCATCTTTGTGTAAGTGATATTGATATTCGTGCCTTCTTCGAGTTTTTGAATTAATGATTCATTCCTCCAGCCTTGGAATTTACATTGATAAATCATCCTGGAAAGTTCTCTGTCGAGGTTTTACAGCTATTTAAGTAGACTGTTTGAACAAGAGGGTTTAGCTAATTCGACGTTTTTTTCATATGAGGCTTAAAAATGTCTGCTTTGACGGGTTTCATGTATGGAAGGTAGCATAATGTTTTATTTTTTATTGCGTAATATTTCTTTTAAAAGACTCTTCTGAAGACAAAATGTTAGATAAATGATCAAAAGAATAATTTTAAGCTGTGAGCAGAAAAAATATCTAGTAAAGAACTTGAGTTTAACTTGTATTATTCATATGATGACCTATTTGCCATTTTTACATGATGCAACTTGTACCCAACATTTTCATAGCGGGTTAACCACTCAACATCAACTATTTGGATAAGAGGTCTTTTGAAGCTAAAGATGAAGTAATGAAAATAAACTCTGCACTTTGTATTCTCAGAAGCACGCACGAGTCAACAAGCATTTTCACTAAGATTGGAAATCCAATAAAATTCCTGTCAGTCGTTAGTGAACGTTTACCTTTCCCCCTCATGAATATGGATTCAACAGTAGGATAGGATAGTAGTTATAACTTATATGTTAACCGTAATGTAAATGATACGATTTGAGTTTATTATGCATGAGGCACATAAGGTTTCCCTGTCTCTGCATTTCATTATATGAAAAAAGTTCAAAGGTTCAAAATGAAAGAGGCAGTTGAAACTTCAGCTAAGCCTGAAGGTATTTAGCGATATCCTTCCGTTATCACATAGTAACAAACTTACATCGCTGCCTTTACATGAGAGCTTTTTGCAAAATAGCATCATCCTATTGCATTGGAGAATGAATCTGAAGATTTTTATCATTTTGGAACTCTGTAAATGTAAAACTATGAAAAATTGTGTACTACTTAGCCCATGGGTGGATAAATATATTACCTACCATTTTGAGAGAAAATACTTTTTCTCTCTGAAGCATGGAAACCCTTGCTGTGCGCAAAGTACTTTTTAACTGCCACGAGCGCAAATGTACTATCCATGGGTAATGGTGCGGTTCAATTCTGGTCGAATTTTGCACATTTCTGTGAAGTGCTCTCTCATAAAATGTTGCTAAAAAAACTCATAAAAAGTCAGAAAGTTATTTCAAATTTAATGAAACGCTTGGAACTCTAATATTACATATTAACTTCGAATTCAGTATCCACATGTTTATTCATACGAGTCTGTATTATAATTATCTGTGGAAGTTTATACTTCTTGAGATGAGGTTACAAAACCACGATGTAAAATCAGCACCAAAAACCTCATGGAAAAGTTGTTTCTCCAGTAGTAAACTTGGAGCATTTTAATTTTAAAACGAAAATAAGCCAATAGATGAAAGAAAAGACTATGTTCCCTAGTATAAATTTGTAAATGCAGGTCCCATCCGACTTTTATTTGCTAAATATCTCATATTGAATATCAATTAGAATTTGAAGCTGTTTATAGTGACTTCCATACACGCAACAACAGCCAGTCACCGTCACCCATGTTACGAACTATTTTGCTTTGGTGGAGTTTTTGGTGTGCTTAGAATAGTAGCTATCAAAATTCTCCAGCATGCGTTCGCTTTCCAGAAACTTAATTATTTGATTGGAACATCAGTACTTGGAAAAGTTCGCGTATATTTTCGTTCGATTATCCTAATTGGATTCACTGATGTAAACCTGAATGATTTTCACTCTGTAGTTACATCATTATTACCATAAACCATGATGAATGTTAGCACCTAATTTGGTTTAATGTTTATTTATTATTGTTGTTTTGCAGACCTCTGAAGCTCAAAGTTCAATAGAGAACAAAGTGTACCCTTACATGGCCCAACTGGGAGCCGTCTTTGAAAAGCCGTTGGTAAGTTTTATAAAATTTAAATTCCTAAATTCTTTGAACTGCCGTTGACCATTGAAACAGTTTCTGTTTGAACTAATATAGTTTCATTCAACTACATAATGGTGCTCGCCAGTTTTGTCAAAGTTGATAGTATGCACTAGTATGCAGTACTAGCACTAACTAGTATGATTGATACTTCTCTCTAACGGATGAGTTAGAAGAGTTTTTTCTGGGGGCTGGTTGAGATAATGTAGTATTGGATGAAATGGATTCAGTGCTAATATCGATTTATGAAACACGGGGTTTTCTGTTGGTCTTTCTGAATGCAATTCCTAACGATGGCATTTAGAGCAACTCCTAAACTTTTTTAGACATGGAAAAATTCTTACATTTTCTCCTGCCACGTTTTTTTACATTATTGGGATGTAATGAACGAGGGAAGAAAGATTTTATAAAAGATATCAGCTATCAATTCTTTTATAATGCAACTAGTGGACCTAGCTAATAGCTATTACATATTACGGTAGAGGGTTGAAAACCTTGGAATCTGATACAATCAACTGCAACAAGCTCGCCTGCACGGCGACCTAACAGAAGATGTACGTTTTTACTCAAACTGATTGAGTGCTACTCTAACGAATTTTGCAATTTTCATATACATCAAAATAAGTAGTCAGTAGTTTATGTCAAATACGACGATGAACATTTAAACATTCAGGTTGTTGCAGCTGTAGTTTTCGCACGCGGATTCAATTACATTTTGTGAATCATCACGATGAATCAGAAGCAAGTACATGTACCATGCTGCGCTATCTTTTGCAAAACAGGATCATAGAACTCAGGAAATGCCTCTTAAACTGTCGCAACGAAATGTCCTTTATAGCTATAGTGTCTCTTTACTTTTGATGAGAGTCATTAAAGATATTAAAAAAATGTTGTTAGGCAATCACACGGATGAGTATAAGGTTTTCAGGATTACAATTGTCATTGCTTCGCATCTTTAGAATTGTGTACTAACGCTAATTACCCAAATTACACGATCCTCTGTTGAAAACAACCGCTTTTACAGTTAATACTGTAGCCGAAGCCATTATTTTGGTGGTCTGAGCATGACGCAAGTAGAGCAGAAGTCAAAGAGTAATCGATCCGCTGCGTCGTCCGCCCTTTTCCGTTCTATAACACAAGTTTGTGGGTGATACTGAGAACAGAGACTGTTTCAGCTTCCTGAAGTAATGAATTCTGTCGAGAAACATTGATTGTGGCTAATGTTACATGATGGGGAGAACTTATCATTCTAATGCACTGCAATATTATTCAAATGTTTTTCTGCAAATGAGTGCGGTCTTCATGGAAGTGCCACGTTAAATCGAAAGAACCTCTAAGAAAAGTATAATGGTGACTAATATTTTTGTTGATTTTTTTCATGCAGACTAATCATTCGGTCCACTCTGAGCTGCTTACTCAGATGCAGTACATGGAACAAAACATGACCTCCACTGCAGATACTGCAAAGGCGCTCCGTCAATATTTTAAGGGACCCATTAAGTATTTCACCCCATAATATTGTCCAACTCATAGAGACAATAAGGTAAGCACTTTTAATGATTTGCTTCTATACATATCCGTGTCAGTCATTCTCATAATATGTCCACACGATTATTCTACCATGGGTTAATAAAACAGCAAATGTTGGTTCAGATGAAGCCGTGCAGACGGATGACATTTCGTATCCGGTCTGATAATTATCTCCTCATTCCACGTAAAAGTTTCCATTCCTTTCCGCTGTAGGTGCTCATTTGTGTATGAGATATCTTCACTAGAGTTTTATAAGTATATCAAATTGATACATTTTATGTGACCATGGTGGTCCGATTGTGGTTTTTGCTCGCTCCACTGTTTTATAGTAAAATACATTTCATAACATCGATCCATGTAACCATAGTAACCCTTGGGAACAACCACAAAGAAGTTCTAGTAGGATGAAAAGTGCAAGGCTCCAAAACTGGAGTTAAGTCTTGTTATGTTGTTTATATCATCATGTGATACTGTCAAACAAAATTATTATCAACGATTTAAGCATGTCTTTTTTTAATTTTAATAACCATAAACTCATTACACCAAATCTTTCCATACAAGGTTTGCCTATTTTTTACTCGTAATGGTTTATAACATTCGGCATTTGATAGATGAATAGATGCACATACAAAATCTTGAACTATATAACAAATTATTTACAGGTAGAACAAAACAATGTGTCTTGTCTTGTATGTTTCGGATGTGTGCTTTCACCTTTATCATCCGTGTATTCAACAGACAAGGGAAGTACAAATCCTTTCATTTTCATTTATTTAGTATGACAGGGAAAACGAGGTAAAAAGTAGTAAACTTATGTGCTACGTTACTGCTGAGAATAGAACAAGACAACTTGCCAACAAACTCCTTTTTCATATGCCTTAACTCAATTTTGTTATTGATGAGATACATTGTTATACTACGAACTTTACTTGTAGTCTCTTGGGCCCTTGTTTTTTATACTTTCTCCTGAAGGATGAACCAGTGAAGTACCACAGAAAGATTGAATACTCACGAAAAACATCTTTATAGTGCGGGTTTAACAACCCAGAGAAAACGACGTAAAAAGTATTGTTTACAATTGTCAGTTTTCTTCCTTAACTAGTTCATAAGTATTCTGTAAGAGAAAGTAGATGGCCAATACCTGACAGAACTATATCTCAGTTCTCTACTTTAACAATTTATGTCTGTGCATGTTGTCCGTATCCAGAGCGCGATGAAAAACACTCGTGTTCCCTTTTCTGTTTACTCACGAATCACTCAGTCAGTGTCAGAAAGAATCTTCCTCGCTGAATGAGGAATGGATGTACGACACTGTTTCGCCAAACTTTCTTCTTGTCTGCCTTGTACAGTGCCCACCCTGTTGTAAGATTCTCTCAAGAGTGGAGATTATTCTTGTGCAAACAAAAAAACTTGGAAGAGTTCTCTACGTGCTTGAAAACAGTGGCGAAAGCCTATAAAATTTTAGCAGTTATACATAATATTTTAGCAGCACTGAAAATAATAAATGCGAGCGTTCACAGGGAACCTCCCTACAGTCATGTGTATACAATATATATAAATATGTATGTGTATTTATAATTGGTGCTATCATCATGAGTGTATAACCAGGGGAGAATCTTGTTTTGGCAGAGGAGAGACTTTGGGAGAACCAGTTTCTAGTAGATTTTATTTGAAGAATCTCTGACGGCACTAGAGAAAATAGCCGGGGAACAGCGTAAAGAGAAAGAACCGGGCGAAAGCTTTACAAGAAAAGATGGATTCCTCTAGTTTTCTCTCCTCGTATATTTTTTTCCACAATTTCTCCCTCGTTTCCATTTCCCCATTTTTTTGTGCTTTAGTAACTCTCATTCCAAACACTTTTTTAGGATACTGTTGTATGATGCACATGTAATCAAGAGTCAGTCGGAGAAAAGAGAAAAAAAAAAGTAAAAATAGTTGAGTCCTCCCCTTTCCCTGTTTTGCTGAGTAAAATGTATCGCATCAGAATGAAAGTAGAAAATCGTAGAATAGCCCTACCCTAGTCGCCCCAACTATCTACGTGGCTCTTTGCTTGTATTGTTCAACTAAAATTCACTTTTTATTTCCACTTTCATGTCTTCCTATCTCCCATCTCGTTCCTTTTTTTCAGTATATAGTTTTTGTTACCCTTCTATCTTCGCCGTTTCCTTTCTGTACACACACGTAAAACCCAGGGAGAAAGACAGAGAAGATCGCTTCAGATGCGTGTCGTGTAATTTATTTCCTTTGTATTGATTTTGTACCATGACTACTACCGCGATTTGAAATTTTGCCAAATAAATTTTATACATGGCTATGGAATCTAAAAAGATGGCAAACCAAACCACATTCAACTTGAGATAAAATATGGTGGAGTGTATAACCAAAGCCTATAATGAAGATTTGGTGGTTCTGATCCTTATATGAAGAAGTGTTTCTCTTGAAAATAGCATGAAATGCTTGTAATAGATTATACCGGACAAAGATTCACCTAAAGCACGCTATATATTTTTGAATCCCTAAAGCCTGGGGAAAATGAAATCGCAGTGGAAGTAAACAAATCCCATTGACAATGTACTGGAATGAAAGGAATGAAAACTTTTACTTGTGGAACTCGTTCGTTTACTTCTGAGCTTTTATGAACAAAAAAAATCTACTCATGAATACGGGGATGTGACATAGCATTAGTTTTGGCTCTATTTACTCATTTACATGGATGTTTTTTTTCTTTTTCCTCTTTAGGTGGCCCACCACTTTGGCCCTTCTAATAATCTTCATAATATTCTGTGTTGTCCTATTTTATGCCATTGTTCGCCATTCCCGTTGTTGTTTTATCACGTAAGAAAACCTTTAAAATTTATGGATTCTGTTAACACTAGAAAACAAAAAAAAATACAAAAATGGACACGGACAGAATTTATCCAGAAGCTTTATTTTTTTCTTCATTTGAGACAAAGTTGGCGATGTTTCAGATGGAAAGGGTTTTAGTTTAGTGTGACAAAGAGCCCAAAATGTCATAACATTATTTTCAATTTAAACGTAATACAATGTTGTCGTTGTCTTTCTTCATCCACTGCCCTTGGTTGATGAAAAATGACACAAACACGACTTGTTTTTCTTTCTGTTTGTCATATTCGTGAAGATACCTTGAAGCCTTTCCTCTAACACGTGATTCTGACACATTGCAATCTGAAGAAATTATGACTAAATCGCAGTTCAGCAAGCGGAACAAGAGACTATTATCCGAAAATTGAGTCTACATAATTTTTATTCAGGAGATGAGTCGACTTTTTTAGACATTTGGCGCAAAGACACTAACTCTAGAAAGACAATATTACATAGAAATGAAAAAATTGAGCTCATCTGAAAAGAAAATCATAATTTGAAATGGTTGGCAACACAAAGACAATGCAAAAGATAATTTCCTTGATAGAAGACTTGAGACTGACAGATGGAAATTGTAGTTTCTAAGATCTTCACATGCTAATTTCCTTCTCTTTCCATTCCAGGTTTTCAGTTTTAGGTTTGTTAGCTGTAATTTTGAATTGGTCCCTGGTGTCCATCTACCTTGTTGGTGCTGTGGTAAGTTATAAAAGCTATTATGAGAAAAGGCCAAACAAATATGCCCAGTATAACAGACATAGTGTGGTTGCAAAACATTTGGCGATTGTTATTTTCATTTCATAATTTCATTGAGAAATCAACAGATGTTGGTTTATTTGCGAAAGTGAAGCTATCTACTCACAACCATGCAAAAATGGCCACACACTACTGAATGTAAGATGAGCAATGTTGCTTCATACTTTTTTTTCTATTGACGTATTACAGGGACTTGCTGATATTTGCATAGACCCTAACCGAGCAGCAATCACAGAATTGAGTCAGGCATCTATTTCCAGAGAAGTTTCAGAGTACTATTTGATTTGATCCATTTCAACCACCAATGTTACCATTCCGGGAGCTTGTGATGGATGGGCAGCAAACCTTAGAAGGAGCTCAGCACACGCTCCGAGTTATTAACTCAATTGCTAGCAATTACTACCGTCCCGACGAGGTGGACACCATTGTAGACGGTCTATTCAAAGAGTTGTACAATGTGGAAAGCTATCTTGGAGAGGTGAGCTTTGATAATCAGCCATTCCTAATTAATTCAGCTCCCCAAATCCATTTCTGTTTTCGTCGACGTGGCAGTAAACACGCAATGTCGAAATACGATGCTTGTTTCTCAACAGAAGCAACTGTTGATGTCCATAAAAATGCTTTCGTTTAGGGGAACGATGTAAGAGAAAAGGGAAATGGAGGCTGTTAAAAGTGCAATTAAGATGAAGCGATGGAGGGAATTGCATTATAGACTTTTTGTGAACTCTGGCATTTCTTGGAATTTGTTTCTTGGTTCGTGGATAGAATTGTTTCATCATATTTTTTCCCACATTCCGTTTGATTGCAGGTATCAGTACGAGCAGAGTGTCAGCCAGTTCAAAGCCATTGGATAAAAGGTGTGGATGCAGTTTGTGGAACCAGCTTGTTCGGCTTGGCTCTTTTATTACTTTCGGCTCTGATCTCAGCCCTGCTATTCACGCTCCTAGTGGGATTCGACTCCCATACTTGGATATACATTCAGAGGAGGTATGTCGATAACGAGATATGAGCCTCACAGCCTAGCCAAGCATAAAATTACCTGTATAAAAAGAGAAAAGTGAAAGTTATGATATTGCATCTCTGAGGAGGTGTAAATAACATGGAAATACTTCATTCTAATTGCTTTCTTACTCACAAACTTTTATGTCATGTTGCACAAACGAGATGTTAATGTTATGAGCAGTGAATTAATTCGGTGTTTTTTCATTGTTTGGGCTACACAGGAAGCGGTATCTGCAGCAGGAAGAATGTGTTTCATTTCTCCCCACAACATATGACGGAGGACCGAGTGGCACTGGAACTGGAACCGGCAGCACTGGCAGAGGTGGCCGTCGTTCTGGAGGCGCGGGGTCAAATTCACCTTATAATTTAGTTGCCCATTGGGATACACGGCCCACCCCTCTGTACTAAAAGCATTTTTGATGAATAGATTTAGATATGAAAATTAGTCGTTGTTGATATATTCGTTATTCTTCGTATACATTATTGAATTTCTTCTTTTCTCTGGGATAGGAAATGATCACTTTTCTACTACTACTACAACACTAAAAAAAATACTGCTACGTTAATGATCGTAATCTTTATCATCACTTTTTTCGTGTTAGCAGCGCTAAATCTCTTGCTGTCATATTGTGGCTCTGTAAAAACAACGTCAGGTTTTTTTCTCTTGAATACTGCTTTGCTCTCTTGGATGCGATTCCTTCCTACTTGCGCTGGAATATTAATTGCTTTACTGATAAGTTGTCGCTGAGTAACCTAATGGTTTCTTCCATGATGTATAGGGCCAAAAGTGGAAGATATTTGTATAGTGTGGATACTTTACAATTTATATACATAGTAGTTTACTAGTTGCATTTGCTAATATTGTAGAACGTAGATAGAAATCATACTAGTTGGTGCCAATTTTTTCAAAGAGAATACACTGGGTCTGAAGATCTCTTCATCAGAAGAAGATTCAATTATCGTAATTTCCTTCTATTTCACGGAACGTGCTTACAATAAGTTTTTGGTTGACAAAACTTTTCTTTTTGAAAGCTTTTTTAGAAACACTACTTTGTAATTTAGTATTTTCCATTGCCAGATACATTCGTAGTTTGTAATTTCCTGTAGAACACTGTAGTAGTCTTTTAATTTTTTGATTATTTTTTGTTTTTTTCAGTTCGATGCTAACTCGTGAATCTCGAGTATGATGAGAGTGCACACACTACTAATGCCATGAAAATGTTTCTGAGCTATTACCACTTAATCTAGCAAGCAATGAAAAGTTTGTTTCTAATGTGTAGGGATATAAAAAAAGTGTTGCATGTTGACAAATACTGTAGCTTCTCTCTCTAGAGCTAATTGATGATTTTTTTTGTGCTTTTTTTCGTAAAAACATCAAAAGACTTTGACTGTAGCTCTGAAGCATGTCTACTTCTACAGTATCTTTGTGTAATTTTGTATTGTTTTTTGTGAGTGTTTAAACTATACTCTCCATATCCGTGCTACCACGACCTTTTTTTGTGTGTATCCACCAAGAGCGTCTTTTGTTCTCACCGCAAATTTTAACCACAATTGAGTTCGTCTGTGATTTGTTGCTCTGGAATGGAATGTGTTTAGAACTGAATTCTTCTTTTTCAAAACGTGCTCTGTCTACTTTTTGTTGTACGTATGGCACACAAAATAAGTAAAACAAACTATCTTTATAGTCATTTCGCAACAGTTCTGACTAATGAATGCTTTCTGTAGACATGCAAGTTGAAAGAATGCTTGTAGTGGTTGATAGGCGGTTAACTGGGAAATTCTTTCCGAGTGAAATCATGTAGAAATTTCTAATCTATAACGGCAAAGTATATTAATCATGAACAATTTTGAGCTGAAGAATTTGGCTGTTCTGCGGACAATGAAATGAAACTAACCGTAAAATTCTTTCTAGTATTTCGGTAGAAAAGACTTTTTTGAAATGTATATACTATCAGAAGAACATATTTTATCAATAATGTTTCCACACATATTGAGTTCTGTAATATTGTCTATTTTAGTCTCTATGAAAAACTAAAGTTCAGAGGTGGCGGTGGGGGTGCTTCCTGATCTTAAATGTACCATATATGTAAAATAGAATATCTCATTCCTGTGAAAAACTTTGTTTCTCTTTCCTGTAGCAAGTTTCCATTTTTAGTTGTTTATTGTCATTTCTCCCATTTTGCTCTCAGTTGCTTCTCTATCTCTTTCTGTACCGGATACTTTGATTTTGAAAACTCAGTCGTTGGAGAATCATTTTGTATACATAAACTTCAAAGCTATCTTGCATAGCTTCTTCAAAAAAGTTGTTTTTCTCTTATAAATAATTTTGGATTCCTCAATTCTCTAACCACTGGGTTCCCTTGATGTAGTAGAATTTGGTTTTGTGTGAAAATGTCGATGCAATATGGTGACTTCAGCTAACTAAAAGTTGTTTTATTAATATCTTTTTTAGGGCAAGGAATGGCGTCGGTCCATCGGGCGGAAGCTACAGGAGGGAAGGTACCCTGGGTCACGCCGTCGCTGGACCAAACAATGGCCAGTACGCGACTTTAAGCAAACAGTGCAAAACTCTAGAAGCCAACGACTTCTACTAAACAACCCATCGTGTTCTTCTCAGTCCCGTTTTGGATCGATTCATTATCTCAGAGGAAGA
>JAAXOA010003046.1:0-12131 GCA_036561885.1 Salina celebensis
CAATTTCAAGACGTTCTAAACTCCAACAGGATCAATTTACAAGCTACCGAAAAAAAAAAAGCTACTGCATTTTATTTTCCGTGCAAACATAATTTTGCATTTCCAACGTGAATTGTTCAAATAATGAGAGAGAACCGATATATTATGTGTAATCATCGTGCCATGATCACCGTCAATCCAGAAGATAATGGCTAAAACAATGAACTAGTATGGGTTGCTTCCATGCACATATTTTTTACAGAAAATAACAGATCAAGAAAAAAAATGTCGGTGAGTTTGAGTACAACCTTAATGTACCAAAAAATACCATTTGAAGGGAACTCCTTGCTTCATTTTAATTTCCCTACAATTGGAAAAAGAAGATAAGTACTTAGGAAGCAACAAACTTCACAGAGTAAATGACTGGAAAGTAGTTAAGATGTCTTCAGTTCCCAAGAAAATGTTGGCTATGAAGCATATTTTTTTCGTACAGGCCTTCATAACTGCTTCTATCGCTGGGAGCAAGTTTCTGTCATTATTTCCATGATTGCATGTTGAGGACGATAATAACGATGATGACTCTTAATTCTTCCATTCTACTTCACTCATCATCTTCATTCTTCTTTGCTGGAGTTTCTTACGATGCAAACGGACTGTTTTTGGTTTATAGCCAGCTACATATGCACTTCCATTTTTCAAGTGGCTTTTGAGCAAACACATTATTTTTACATTTTACTCAAGTACTTTCTGTTGTAGGATTCTTTGTAATTTAAATTTGTAGAAAATGAGCTACACAGTAAAAGTAAGAGAAGGCTGTACAGGGAGATAAGTTTAGAACGGGTGCTTGCACAAGAGCCTCGCTTTGCCTGCACAGGTGCTTCCACCTCCTTCAGGAAAGTGAATTATGAAACGTTAAAAAAGCTGACGCATACAAATTTGAGAAAGGGTATTTCATGTTCGATTGTTTACGAGTGTCCGGTTCCATCCTCCAAATACTAAAATTCTTTTATAACATGTTTTTGCTATTGTGTCCATTCTTTTATAATTCAAATTTTTAAGTTTTACGATTCTTGGAAGACGTAACTTGATAACGATGTTAAATACTCGCTGTGCATCTTAAGTTGATTGCTTTACATTCGCAAAACTAATTTTCAAAAATATAGAAAACAAAATTTCGAGTAAAACTATGCACTCCCTGTATGAGCATAAAACAACGTTTTTGTAGAATGATTGTTCTCATTTGTACCATATCATCATTACCCTTTTGTTGGTAGTTTTTATAATGTTGAATGTGGTGAAGGATAATGATGCAATGGCCAAAGAGAATAAAAAAGCACTGCCCATTAGTGTTTTTTATGAAGAAACAGATTTTTATTATTATGGGTACAATAGATTACAAGAAATCATGCTTGCTTGTTGATATTTCTGTATCTGCAACGGTTGTCTTTTATACCTAGTTTAGGTGTGCTCATGGTCTTAAGTAAAGGTACCAATTTAGTTAGCCGCCCTAATCAATGACTATTGTGAATTAGGCCCTTTCAAAAATTCAAATTGCCCAGATACATGGAGTTAGTATGGAATCACAATCATGCTGAGAAGAATCATGGGATACTTACGAAATACAATTTCTGCTTTCTTCTTTATGTCAAGTAATGTGAGAGAAATGCATGAAATCCGATCGTTTTTGTGAAGCTATTGCAAGAGACACAGTAATCTATTGTTTGAAAGTTAATTTTTTACGTCATCCCGTACTTGGCGGATCCTCTCTCACCGCTTGACAAACAGAAGGACTCAATGTGAGAAACAAACGTGAATATTCAATGATTGTTTTGAAGCTTCACACGATAACCTCAGAAGTATAAAAAGGTACACATACATGTAGAATCGACATCATGATGTGGGTTTTCTTTTTTTACAATGCTACTTGTATTTTATGAGTAATTTTTCGTATTAAAGTCGTCATCAGCATTGTCACGATCATTCCAGCCTTTCGTCCGCCATGACTTCCGGACCCTATATTTAACAGAATGCACCATCATCGCCGTCATTACCGTTTTATTACCGTCTCCTTGTGAAACGGTCCATGGAGGCTGTAGAAGAATGGAACAGCATAACAAAAAATGATTATTGTAGATTATCCCCATTAAGCTAGTCACATAAAAGCAAACGTACAATGTTAGTAGCGAGCCAGCGGTGATCAACAATAAGAAATTGTCTTGTTGCCTTTCTGTGTGTTCTCTATGTAAAGCTCCCAACAAAAAATGACAAAATACGATAATTTTTCACTTAATTCATCCAACCATACATGAAAAGATAAACGGCAATTGCATGCAAAACTGTAAAACTTTTTAAGCCTTTCATCTTTTTTTCCCTCTGGAAAAAAAAGAAACTCAAAATCTCTTTTTTTCTCTTTTACTTGGTTCTGTTAATTTAGTTCAAGAAAAGTCGTCTCACACATAAAAGATTATGGAGCGTGTGGATGTATCATTCTGTTTTGTCTTGATAGTTTTAAAAATGGAATATTGTCGTAAAACAAACTGAAAGAATCTGGAAGTAATTTTTAAAATGTTTCAGACAGAGGAAAAGAAAAAGAGTGGTAGAGAATATGTGGATGGATAGTTGCTCACATCATGGAAGCTCTTAACGAGAGACATGAGCTTATTTTCAGTTTATCCAACCTTTCGAAATATTTTTCTCTCTAAACAGCTCATGAAATATGTGTATTGCTTTTCCTAATTATGTTTGTTTAGGTAAGGGTAAATAGGCAGCGACGTTGGAGGAATGTCTTCTCTTGAGAGCAAAATGCGTATGCACACCTTGGAAAGTATCAAGTTTTTTTTTCTTCTGCATTGCAGCCATATACCACTCGCACTCTTCAAAGATCAAACGATATAGTCAGCACTCCTTTTACAATGCGAGGAAATATACAAAGTATTTCACTTTTGAAAATGTGTTTTCATTTGAAAATGAAAGAAACACTTTCCTTTCTCAAATGACTGATGTTATGTGTGTGTTTTTGTGTAAACTTTTTGAGAATTTCGCTTTATTCTAAGCAGAATCATCATCATCATCAGGATGGGCTTGTAGCGAAAAAGGAAGAAAATGAAGGTAGTTCATTCAGCTGCAATAATTTAAGCACCCTTTATGGTGATTAGCTAAAAGCTACACACGCGCTTCTAATTCTAAAATGTAGACTGTTACGTCAAAGCAATAGACTCATCAATTGCCTGCCTTTTTCTATACAATAGTCACGCTTTGAGTTTTTACTTTATGTCTTTCTGCGGTTTACTTAAATGAAAACTTGAGACGTTTATTTCACAGAGTTCAGTATCGATGTTTTTGTGGCTTCAGATGGGAAAATCTTTTGACACAAAAAAATATCCTAATGAATTATGTGTTGTTTGAGAAAATATTGGAGTGATTCAAAGTATTGCTGTGATTGGCATGCTAATGGACAAGGAGAAATGAAAAATTGTTTTTCAAGCAGTTGTCTTAAGATATGTTTATATTACATAGTTTTGCTTTACTAACTTGGTTTAAAAGCATAAAATAACTTTTAACCATCAAAAATTGATTTGTCGAGAAACACACATGTAAATCTAGTTACAGTAAGGTTTGCATTACGATCGATGTTTTTGTGGCTTCAGATGGGAAAATCTTTTGACACAAAAAAAATATCCTAATGAATTATGTGTTGTTTGAGAAAATATTGGAGTGATTCAAAGTATTGCTGTGATTGGCATGCTAATGGACAAGCAGAAATGAAAAATTGTTTTTCAAGCATAATTGTTTATGTTGCATAGATTTGCTTTACTAACTTGGTTTAAAAGCATAAAATAACTTTTAACCATAAAAAATTGATTTGTCGAGAAACACACATGTAAATCCAGTTACAGTACGGTTGGCATTACGAATGCCCAGTTCCTATATAAATATTTTATGCTTTAATGCTAATTTTTTTGATAAATGTATGCATATGTAAAGTTCGTTTATACAGTATAAAAGAAAGTCCCGGTATAAAAAGTCGAAACGTGTTAACATTTGAAAAGAAATGTAGGAACTTGGTGGGAGGTTGTTTAAATGTTTTCGTTTGCTCAGTCAGGCTCTTTGAGGATCAGCGGGCGGTCAATGATATACGAACTCGGGTGGCTCATAGATCTCTCTAAATAATCATCAAAGTTTCTATATAACTCATTATTATCGTCTTCGGGAGAGATTATGTTTAATAATCAGTAACATCATAAAGTACGTACAAAGTACAAAGAGGAAACACGAAAGTAAATAGATGTGCGCTCGTAAGGCCCCTTCTTCTACTTTTTAAATCGGGGCTGTGCATAAGGCAATAAATAAATATTCAGGCAGGTCTTTCATGTTAAAGATCTAGTAAAGAAACCGATGCGCTCTTATGAAATATGCGAATCGTTGCTGGCTTTACAATTGTAAAAACCGTATTTTTTTATGACGGGTGTAAGCTAAAGTAAACACTGTGTGATGGCTTATTGTTGGTATCACTATCACCTAAGATTTAAAATAGCTTCTCATCCACTGAGACATGAAAATATTGACGATCACAATAAAAGCTTATATCGCATGGATTATATTTTGAAGACGTGGGAAGCCTCTGCCATAAGAAGAGATTTTTACCTGTTCTGTTATTTTTTGTATCTAAAGGAATTAGGTTTTAAATACAGGCCGTAGATTTATCAGTCGATCAAATATATGGTGGTCTTTCTATTCATTGAGGATTTCCTGCCCATCCTATGTAAAATACCCTTAAAAGTAATACTCTTAGAAACTACATATCCTAAATGCTTTTTGGATGCTGTTGAATGCGAGACTCATTAAACTAATGTTGTACTTGAATTCATACTTACTTACAAAATAGTTCCGAATAAAAAAGGCTTTTAAACCATCAATGTTTTAGAAAGAAAACACTAATTCATCACGTATGGAATGTTTTGTTATACTTATCAAGTTGATCAATACGTGACAAAAGAACTACTGTTTTATCACAATCCACATACATTCCAGATGTTTGTGTTCAAACATAAAGCACATGCTTTCGCTGCGGATAAGACGAAAATGAGTTATGTTGACATCTCGGGTTTTACTGAAATGCTGAGAACGTCACATATCCGAATAGACTTTAGTGCAATGGCCTGTTTAATGTTGTCCTTTTACGTGAGTGTAAATTGTATGAAAGAAGAAACGTTCCGACAGTGTCTTTGTTTTCCTTTTTCCCAAGCCATATCTTTATGTTCCAGCGACTGGAATAAGAGTATTATTCATAAAGACTTCATTTTACACCGTATCACACATTGATAGCAGACAATGATAGTAATTACGAGTACGTTAACAGCTTATGGCTAGTTGCATTACGCATTTTAAACCAAGCGGGATGAATAAACGCAGTTGGATTTTTTTAGGAGTCACTTATTCCGCTTGACAGTCAGTAAAAGTTTTTTTTACTATGATGACAATGAGGATGATGAAAGAAGCGAAAAAATGCTTTGTGGGGAGTAAGGAAGTGCGTTACTTTTTTTTCTGTTATTATTACAGAGACAAGAAGGGTTCTTGATTTGCTTAAGGATAACGAGCCAATCCAATTGAAAAAACAGTCGCACACATTGCCTCGCAAAGAGAATGAAATTCAGACTGACATACTGACATTCCCTACAATATCCAGACAACGTGGCAGCCTTTTTAGTACTGTTCTCTTTCTAACAAGTTTCTCTTTTGATTACATGTTCCCACTTCCACTGCAGAGCTAACAATACACTAATAAACATTTTGTGGAAGTGTTGCAATACGTGATGCAACAAAAGGAATAAAAAACATTGATCTAGATTTCAGATGTAGATTTTGCCTAAAGCCTCTTTTATTATTCAGTATGAAGTGTAAAAGTGGTTGATGAGGCTGATGTCATGATAATAACAACGATGTCGAATAAATGAGGAGGGCTATGCTCTACAAGGAGATAATACCATTGGGCTTAGGAAGCCACGTACGAAGAACCCTTCTTGTTTCTTATTTCCGTAGGCGCTAAATATGACAACCATTTTTTAGCTATTACCGCAAGTGCTCGTCCTTAGCTACCGGTGAAGCTCTTTAAAAATCGTCCTATCCTTTTTAAAACACATAAATAAAATGTATAAGTTTAAAAAATGAATTGTTTCTGAAATATATGCCGTTTTAAAGTGGAAATATTCAATAGTGTGCTAGCACATATCCCTGGTTGACGCATGTTTATATGGGTTCCAGTCGTAACAGTAACTTGAACCGAAAATGCTTTTAAAAACATCTTGGCTGCAGCATGGACTATGCTTTTAGAAAAATATGTACAGTTGAAGATAACTTATGCCGTCCGTGCGTGCACGTAATGTTTTCCATTCCCCTGAAAAACAGTCGTCAAAAGCAGGTCGGATAAGAGGAGAAGGAGATGAAAAGAAAGAGTGTTGAACAAGGCTAAGATTTCTTCGTTAGCTATGGGACTCCTCATTAAAGGTTGACATAAGGGTTACCCCCCGGATTCTCAAAGGAAAGCTTGTTTGTACTCGACAAGTTTAAAGTGAAGATTGATACGCTACATAGAAAGCGCCTCTTCCGACCAGCATCAAAATCAATTTGGGCTATGTGATTGTGTCCTCTACTTGCCTCAATGAGGGTAGACGAAGGAAATTGTTGATGTAATGGGTCCTGACGACCGAAAAGTTGAAAGGCGACGACTTTCTATGTCCATGGACGGTAAATATTATACGCAGTGCAAGAAAATGCATGCGACGCCTGATTAAAATCAAATTCAATTGAAATTTCATTGGCGTCGGCGAATAACCTAGTTTCATTAACTTCTCATTTTCTATCTGAAACACCGTCTTTTTTCTTGTCTATTATATGGATTGAATCGCTGGATGGTTTTGATTTGCTGTTAACAGCCGGCTTCCTTTCAAAACTTTTTGGCGAGATTTTTATTTTCGTGTCACATCAAAAATTAACACAAGGATTCTTATCCAGTCGTTAATTTTTGAGGAATAGAAAGGTATTCAGTTTGTCCTACGAGCTCAATCAGCTCCAATTGACTCTGCTAAAGATTCTTATTGAATCAAAACAAAAATACAAAGTGATGACATCATTTTGTATGCATGCTGGGAGTAGTGAAGTTTTTTAAAACTGTTGGCCAACAATATAACGTCAATAATAATTCAAATATGTGGGTTCTACTTTTCAACAAGATGTGCATCCCGGACAGCAAAACAGATTCGGCAACTCAGTTAAAAGTTAAAGTTAGGTGTGTGTGTATGTGTATTCGACTTTTGAGAGAAATGGTTGCTTTTTTGCACGCATAACGTATAAAAATATATAAAGCTCTGTATAAAAATGGTGGTATGGACGATTGCAAAAAAATGCAATATTTATCGTAAAACATCCTGCCACAGGGTTTGCGAAAACTTCACCTGTAATAAAAACAACAAATTACAATGAGGCAAATCCCAGTGTCTGTTTTAAAACTGAATTATGTTACGCAAATAATAGTCGTCCATTTGTGTGTAAACGTGTTGTCCGCTCCAAGCATCATGTCTTCACTCATGTCGCATGTTTTATTGTGCTGTTATTTATAATTTTACAAACAAGAGTTTCAACCGTGGCGATTGAGAATTTTAAAATACGTAGAATAGAGCTTCGAATTTGCTCTGCAAGGGGTAAGGCTCTGAAAACATTTTAAACTTTACGTTCCATTTTACTGTTTAAAACAAATATATACAGCATAATACGATAAGTATGACTTTCAAAAGTCGATAATTTAAAGTGTAACTCTGGGCAAGCAAACATCATTCTCGACCACCAGTATTGAACTAGTAAAATGTATAACGACATGGGTTTTTAGTGGCTACGGATAACCAGTGACTACGCAACCACGGAACGGATAATGATGGGTGTAGTCCACAATCGGTCGGTTAAAAGTATATTATACAAAATTATGTTTTCGGGTTGGTGGCGGCAGAGACGAAAGAAAACAAAGCGGACAAGAAAAATAAGAAATATGTCATAATTTTTCTATTGCCGAATCAATAAATAATGTAAGCGTTTCGCCTCAAGAAATCAATTTTTGTCTTTCATATTTTAAACAATAGTAGAATAAACAGTAAATTGTTAAACCCTCGATAAGCATCTTGTCCTACCTGTTTACATTTTGACTAGGCTTGTCTGACAGGCCAAGAGAGTAAATAAAACATGACTTCGACAAAGAAAAGCTCGGGAATCCCTGCCTTTGCGTAATATTTGTATATCATGGCAATAGTATTTTGGAGAAAGCTAATTGATATAAACTGAGAATATTTACGAAATGAAATGTAAGTAAGCGTGAGCTCTTTCTATAAACTTTCAAGAGACAGAAAACAATGTAGACAATAGATGATAGTAAACATTAACGAAGTTTATGAGAAACGCACATAAAAAAACACGCAGATTGTTCTTTCTCAGGAGTTCATGCATAAAAAAGAAATCAAGACAGCCAGAAAGATTTTACTTGACGAAGTAAATCCTTAAGAAATCTTATTAGTGATTGAGCTCGGATATACACAATAACACTGAGGCTTGAAGGAGGGAGAGACATTCACAGAACACCACAAGGAAAAAGTCTGTTTCGATTTCCTCAATTTATACTTTCTCTTGAAAAAAGAAATCTCTCTCCCTCTACTCCTCGTTCTTATTGAATCGGAAAAAAGAAATAAAGCGGAAGTGCGAGGGAGTTGGAAACCAGTGTCGTGAGGAGGGAATCTGAGAATTGGATAAAGAAGATTAGAAAGAAAGAAGAAGTTAAGGATATATTAGAAAAAAACATCTAATACAAGACAAGTCTCTGGGAGCACAGGTGGCTTGGTTAAGATTGGGTGATTCTGTTGATTTGATTCACACGTTAAAACTTTTTTTTTGTCGTTCCGTGGAAAGCTGAAAAAAAGAACAAAGTCTTTTTTCTCTTTTCTCTTGTTTCGCTTATACATTTAAAGAGGAACCTTGTGGACCATTTGCTCCAGGAGAAAGAATGAAAACGTTGATAATCACGATTCTCTTTTGTAAACAGACGTCTTGTTTGAATGGAACCTTAAGAACAAAAAGTCACTATTCTCATCTATTCTCATTTCTTATCCTTGAAATACATACATAATCCACCTCTCCAGGAAAAACTTTTCTTGGAATCTTTTTGTTAAAAACTAATGCAGTAGATTTTAGTGCAGTTTCTCTATAGTTTAAAAGACGAATGGTATTTTAAGGGAAAAGCATTGAAACGCAGTACATAATGACACACAGAGAAACTTTTATGGTAGGCGCTCGTGCGTGCCATGTCATGTGGGTATAGCCCAAAACCCAACTAAGTTTATTTGAAGAATAATAATAAAAAAATAGTTTGACTTTATATGCAACAAAAGGGACGACAATCGTTGGTACGTGATCCGCACGCCTTATCAACGCCCTGAATAACGTCACTTTTTAAACATGTTAACTTCCATCAAGGAATACCAAGCGTGTTTATGCAAATTTTCTATTCTCTTCTGTTTTTTCGGAATAAGATTACTCCTTCTAAGGAACTTGTCTTAGAGTTTTAATAAAATTTTATACAAAAACGAGCCAGGGACAGCATAATGCACGATCAAGGTGTGGGACTTTAATCAAATGAGGAGTATTAGCATTACGTAAGTGACTTTCTATTGCAACCGCCACGGCGAAGAGTATCTAAAAATGTGGTTGCACTCCTTGCAGTATAAGTTTTCTATCATATATTTGTCTTATGAATGAGTATATGAAACAACGGCGAAGAGTATCTAAAAATGTGGTTGCACTCCTTGCAGTATAACTTTTCTATCATTTGTCTTATGAATGAGTATATGAAACAATACAAGTAATAATATTATGATGAACTTGACTTGTGTACGTCACATGAACAACGTGACTGAATTGATTTACGAAATAGAATTGAAAGTAAAGACCATGTGCTGTGAATACATAAAGGAAAATTTTGTTTTGTATAAACATGCCATGCTTGAATGAGAGAGGAGAAGGTGTGCATTCTAATCAAAACAATTCAAGTGTGCATTTCCAAAACGAATTGCTTACCTAAGTAGAGATCTGTTAACTTGTCACGATTTCATAGGAAGGAGATGTGATATTATAGTGCATAATGGTAATGTACGAAACGTATACGGATTACGCGCTGAATTAAAATCTTTTTTTGCTTTCAACTAATACACAATCTTGGTGACATAATGATTCATAAAAATACGAAGATAACGAGATAATTTTAGTTTGTAGTGCATTCTATGCAGGTGGAAATGCAAAGGACTGATTAATTGCAGATGTGAGTAGCTAAACTTAATTCAAGTCAGGAGTCGATATTCAGTACTACGATTAAAGATTCGTTGTTTTAGACTGTCGTTTGCCATGCACAGTGATACAGTATGGTCCCCTAGCGATGACGACTTAAGCACGAACGTAGATGCATCAATGGAGTGGTTAAGAGCGATTATGTGATTTAGAGGGATGGAGTGTGTTGGAAAATGTATTTACAGCGTGCATTTGCATAAAGGTGTTCCAAAAGTGGAGGAAAGGTCAATGCCAAAATATGCTCGGCTAATTTTTTGTTGTACAACAAGCTCCATCAAAGAGTTACGTCCGCTTTTAAAACAACTTAGGTTCAAACAATTCTCTCGTGAANTGTTCCAAAAGTGGAGGAAAGGTCAATGCCAAAATATGCTCGGCTAATTTTTTGTTGTACAACAAGCTCCATCAAAGAGTTACGTCCGCTTTTAAAACAACTTAGGTTCAAACAATTCTCTCGTGAAGAGAACATTGCTTCCAGCGATTTACACAGTCTGTGTTGGCTGACAAGTAGTAATACACACTCCAGCTCACTTTTGAGAGCTGTACATCTTGTAAGAAAATATGGAAACGATGAAGAGAATTGAGAAATGCAACTAGTATGAATAGAAAAATAGAAATGATGATGCGTGGTGCAGATGCATATTAATGTTAATTTTAAGGCTTGTCTCAATTTATCTACTTGCTAACGCCCCTGGAGATGTAATAGCAATAAAATAATGACTTAATGTATGAGTTACTCTGTAAAAGATTATAAAATCTACGAAACCATGATGCACTCAAAATCACATGGGATTACATCCAACATCGTAATTTCCACTTTTCCAATTACCCTTTTATACACTTCTGTAGCTTTTACTTTTTTTAACGAATCATAAAATAATGTCTACACATATTTCAACTTAAAATACGATTATAAAATCTTGTATGTGCAAAACAAAATCCTAAAACAAAATTACAGTTCCTGGGGAAAATATCAAAGAAAGATGCGTAAATTTTTCATAGAAAAAAATTGAATCTCTCCATCAAACGTGACTTCTTGGAAGGGTGTCCTTTCAACTAGAAATTGTGCTGCCATAGCTTGCATGATGAGATGGGTTGTTACAAAGAGAGAACAGAGAAGAATACAATACAACTCAAGGAAACTCTGACAGACAGGCTTTGTCAACGAGTAGACACAGTTTGAAACGTAGATGAAACGTCATCATGATATCATATATAAAAACTAACTATCATATCGAGAAAGGGGATCGAAACAAGATAAAAAACGATGAGTTTAGCCAGTTTTGTAACTGTTCTTTTTTCCTAGCTTCGTAATATGCTTACGGCTTACATAGGAAATTAGTTGAAAGTTATTAGATACAAGACGAAAACCAATGACAATACATATATCGACGAACTTTTTTCTTCTCTTGGGTCTCAAGTATGAAAAAAATGATTTCTTACAAAGAACAGCTCAAAAAAGACTTTATTCTCTGCATCCTATTTCTGGAGCGAAAGGGTTCTATACCGCACTCGCCAGATAAAAAAATTAAAAAAGAATATATTCTGGCATCAAGTTCTTTTCGTTCGTTCTTGGCAAACCATAAAAAACGAAGATAATCAATTTTGATGACTAGGAGAAAAAAAGTTGAGGATGTTGGAGCGCTTGATGAAAAGCAAAAGACGCAGAGATGTAAGTTTTGAAAGTGGATGAAAAGAAGTGTATTTTGACATGAACAAAATCTGATAATGCGGTCGAATTGGATGCATCTTTCATTGCATATTATCCCGATCAACTT
>JAAXOA010003047.1:0-12127 GCA_036561885.1 Salina celebensis
GTTTGGCTAAGTATTGGCGTACGTTCGAAATCTTACATCATGACCAGTAACCGGGTTTCGGGGCTCTGACCAACTCTAGTAGGTACGGGCTTTGACCAACTCTAGTAGGTACGAGCTCTGACCAACTCTAATAGGTACGAGCTCTGACCAACTCTAGTAGGTACGAGCTCTGACCAACTCTAGTAAGTACGAGCTCTGACCAACTCTAGTAGGTACGGGCTTTGACCAACTCTAGTAGGTACGAGCTCTGACCAACTCTAGTAGGTACGAGCTCTGACCAACTCTAGTAGGTACGAGCTCTGACCAACTCTAGTAGGTACGGGCTTTTACCAAATCTAGTGGGTATGGCTTTGACCAACTCTAGTGGTTAAGGGCTTTGACCAGCTCTAGTGGTTAAGGGCTTTGACCAGCTCTAGTGGGTGCGGGCTCTGACCAACTCTAGTGGGTACGGGCTCTGACCAACTCTAGTAGGTACGGGCTCTGAACAACTCTAGTAGGTACGGGCTTTGACCAAGTCTAGTGGGTACGGGCTTTGACCAACTCTAGTGGGTACGGGCTTTGACCAACTCTAGTGGGTACGGGCTTTGACCAACTGTAGTTGGTACAGGCGTTGTCCAATTCTAGTTGGTAAGGGCTTTGACCAACTCTTATAGTTCCTCGATTATGGCCAACTCTTGTCGTTTTTCGGCTATGGCCAACTGCGCTAACAAACACCTGTAACGGCGTTACTAAGCATCGGTAACCGCGTTACTAAACATCGGTAACCGTGTTACTAAACATCGGTAACCGCGTTACTAAACATCGGTAACCGCGTTACTACGTCACGCACTTCTTTGCAATCACGAAAGTATCCCGTAACCCAATGCGAAAATTTCCTTTGACTAAGCATTGTCCCTGACCAAATCTAGTCATAAACGAAAATCACCGTCGCCAACGGTTTTCAAAGAACAAAAATGGCCCGTGACCAACTGTAGGCGAAAACGAAAATTGCCTGCGACCAACTGTAAAAAACAAAAATGGCCCGTGACCAACTGTAGCCGAAAAACGAAAAAATGGCTGTGACCACCTGCAAACAAAAAAATGGCTCGTGACCAACTGTAGCCGAAAACCGAAAAATGCCTATGACCATCTGCAAAAAACAAAAATGTCTCGTGACTAACTGTAGCCGAAAAACGAAAAATGCCTATGACCAACTGTAAAAAACAAAAAGGGCTCGTGACCAACTGTAGCCGAAAACGAAAAATTGCTGTGGCCGACAGTAAAAAAATGGCCCGTGACCAACTGTAGCCGAAAAACGATAAATGGCTGTGACCAACTACAAACAAACAAACAAAAATGGCCCGTGACCAACTGTAGCCGAAAACGAAAATTGTCTGCGACCAACTGTAAAAAACAAAAATGGCCCGTGACCAACTGTAGCCGAAAAACGAAAAACGGCTGTGACCACCTGCAAACAAAAAAATGGCTCGTGACCAACTGTAGCCGAAAACGAAAATTGCCTGCGATCAACTGTAAAAAACAAAAACGGCCCGTGACCAACTGTAGCCGAAAAACAAAAAATGGCCCGTGACCAACTGTAGCCGAAAAACAAAAAATGGCCCGTGACCAACTGTAGCAGCAAAACGAAGAATGTCCGTGACCAACTGTAGCCGCAAAACGAAAAATGTTCGTGACCAACTGTAGCCGAGAAACAAAAAAATGTCTATGACCAACTGTAAACAAAAACCGAAAATAACCCGTGACCAACTGTAGCCTCCCTGACCAAATGTTTGAAAAAAAGTAGGTATGACCAACTTTCCAAGCCTCGATGACCAAGTAACCGGGTTACCAGGATACGTAAGTTTTCGAATGTCCGAGTATTGGTGCAGATTAGTGAAGCTAGCTGTGTTTATGCGTAATGTACATTCAGTTGGTCAGATTGATTGATTCATTTTCTTTAATGCTTTGGAATATTTACAGGTTATTGCGAAATGTCAGTAAAATTAAATTTATACGCCCCCTAGTTATTAGGAATCGCCATGTGTTGCGCACAAGGAAAACAATACAGAAAGAGTTGATCGAAGAAAATTAATATGCATCGTACAAAACACGTTTTAACATGCGGCTGCAATGGATCTGTCTTTGTCCTTTCTGGTTCCATCAGTCAAAGCCGGTAATCCAGTGTACTTGATCGGAATAACCTTTTCATTTCCGTTAATCTCCTTCTTCGTTTGTTTAGGCGCTGTGATTTGGAGTACACCGTCTGTGCTCAGGTCACACGTAATAGTTTCTGGTTTCACATCAGGTGGAAGCAAACACTTTCTTTGGAAATGTCTTGACACAAATCCATGCTCGTCTTGCTTCTCTTCATGCTTTCCTTCGACAACAAGAAAGTTGTCGACAAGCTTAACGTCCAATTCCTTCGGTGAAAACTGTTGTACATCCACCTTCATTTCGAACTTGTCTCCTTTGTTTTCCATATGTGGGAATGTGATCGGATGATCCATTTCCAGGAGGTTGCTGATCTTAGTCAAAGCTCCAACCGGTTCTTTGAAAAACTCATTCATACGCTCTTCGAGAAGCTGGCGTCGTTTGTAAAATGGATGAGTGAAACCCCATGGGTCCCGATCGAAAGTGATAGGAGCAAGACGCCATTGTATCCTCTTTTGGAATGTGGTGTCCTTCAAAATCAAACGAAAAAGTTCTTTATGTAATTTACAGTTTTATAACAAAATAGCCTATTTTAATCAAAAATCTTGACTCACCCCAGTACTCAAATGATCTGAGAAGGCTAGTAGCACAAGGAGTTGTCTTTGCTTGTCTGTTGGTGAATGTCGCTGTATGCTGACTGACCGGATACTATCACAAACCAGTTTTATATAAAACCGAAACAAATGTTCGAGAAGCGTCTTCCAATTCAGTTACATATTTGGCAGAATTTTAGCCATTATTAGGAGGATGATGTAAGCAAAATAAAAATGTTGGAAAACAAAAACAAAAAACTGGTAAGAAGGAAGATGAAATCATTCTTCTATTTACTTTTCTTCTGCTAAAAATCACTTCCATTTCTTTTCAACCCACATATTCAAACTCATTAATCATTATTTAATGCCCAATTCTGCAACTTTCCTGAAGCCTTTCTTAGCTACTCCAGTTCCATAATAAAAGATCCACCTTCGTTGGTAAGTGTTATTTTTAGACATTTTTCGCCTTTCTACAAGCTCTCCAACGCATAAGGCAACTACTATTAACTTTTTTGACTGGTAAAAAATCTATAAAGAAATTCTATAATATTCTTTCGTAATCTTCGTCAGTCGTAAAAGTATTTTGTACGTAGGCACTAGTCACAGGCAGTGTCTTGATGACTCTCATGAAGATGACATCACCCACCCGAAATGATTATCTGTCATTCCTTTAAAACATTTACAGCCGGATAGGAGACAATTGTAGATCAAAGTCAAACCAGCCCACACGCATTACACATTTAAGATTCATTTCTCTTTTCTTTCACATGAAATTCATACACATATTTTTTCATTCATACTGAATACAACACTGGGGTGAACTGACGATTGGAACAGTTTGAAAGTTGTATAGAAATGAACACTTGTATGGAGATAAAGCATTCTTAGCGTAGTTGTAACAAAAGAAAAGAAAAATGTAACATTGTAAACTCAAACTCTCCATAGGCAATGTATGAAAATCAGTAGCATTAAAATTTGTTAAGTGACTGTAGGGCTCTAGTTGGACCAGAGGAGTAGACTCAGAAAACAGAGGATTGGGATTGGGAACACCGGCACCCGGTCCGAGTTTTGTTAGGACTTTACATGGAAGTCGTACTCTGGCATTGGCATAATCTACACTGCTGCAGTTGTATGTACGCCAAAATGTATGCACTAGAGCTACAGCTAAAGTGTAGAGCATCGAGAGGCATCGGCTGATGTGTGGTAACTTTTGGTTGGAGGACGACAACACAAAGTTTGTTGAAAGGTTTGTTGACAAGAAGTTTTAATCAAAGGATTTGACGTTGTTAAATGCTACTAACTGCTAACTGCTAATTTGCTTTCGAATTGGGCGACAAAGTACGCAAAATTGTTGTTGGCAAATTGAATTACAACCAGAGTCGGCGTTTCACACAGAAATTTGTTTTTTCACTAACCAGAAGAAAAATTTGAAAAGACTTTTGAGAAAAGATTTTTGTTTCAAAACATTATCTGGACTTTTAACTTTTCTTGATAAAGGAATAGAAGACAATATGTGATTTGAAGATAGCGTCGAAGGTCAAAGGAAGCGTGGAACACTTACACCCCTGCGATAATTAGCCAACGGCTAATAAAGGTAAGGTAGTTGGGAAGACGTGAGATGTAATATTGGCAATTTGGTGTGGGAGTTTTGTGTGTTAATCGTTTGTGTATCTACAGGTGTCGCCAAGATGAGTGACGAGGAGCACCCAAAGAAAATTGCGTTGAAGGTACCAGCTTTGTTTATCAAAAGCGGTGTTTCACCGGCAACAGAGAATGGAGGAGACAAGAAACCTGCTAGGCCCATGCCGGCGTCAATGAAGAAGAAAATAGAAGAGACAAGGAAGAGTGAGCCAACTAAAAGTGAAACGGACTCGCAGATGTCTTCAGATTCACGTAAAGAAGTAAATGAAGTACCTAAAAAGCCTAGTCGACCCATGCCTGCAAGTGCCCGCAAAAAGCTTGAAGAAAAATCTGACCGAGAATCTGACAAGGAAAGTGTTTGTTCTTCAGTGACCAGTTCTAGAAATGGAAGCTTGGAACGTCCACGAAAACCGATGCCTGCAACAGTCAAACAAAAGTATTCAGCTACTGCTACCGAAAATGATTTGTCAGACAAACATGATGAGGAGTCCAGCGATAAAACCCAGGATGTTCATAATCCTAACAGCGGTAATAATAGTTCCGTTTTGGAGGTTGGAGACTCTGAAGAGAGAAACCAGAACCAAGTCTTTCCCACTAAGCCAATTCTAAGTGAAGTTAAGAAACCCAACAGGCCAATGCCTGCTTCGGCTCGCAAAAAGTTGGAAAGCGTTGAGTGACAGCAACAGCAGTGACTCCGATAAGACTTCTGTGATGAGTAAAGCATTTGTCGAAGATGATGTCAATGAGACGCGTCCAAAGGATGTTGATGGTTCTGCTGTGGAGGAGTCAGTAAACGAAACTGAAAGCAACCAACTTGAAGTTCCGACCAAGAAGATTAATATTTCTCTTGGTGGCATCACCTTCCCGACATTTAAAAAGCCAATGCCATCATCTGTAAAACGGAAGTTAGAAGAACAAGCAAAAGATAAAGACAAAACCCAAGTCTCTTCGTCAGTTCATGGTAAGCAAACAAACTTTATATTCTTTACGTCTGTCAATGTTTTTGTTTCATTACTAGTTGTTGAAAACGTTTTTTAAAGATGCCTCAAAAAATGGAGATTCAATTGCAACAACTGGCAGACGGAGTAGAAGGGATGGAGGCTCTGAAGAGTTGTTCGAACTAAAGGATGCAACCTATCCATGTGAGGAATGTGGGACTGTCTTCTTAACATCTTATGCCTTAAAAAAACACAAACTATCTCACCAAATCAAGGACGGAGATGCTATCCCAAAGCCAGTCAGAAAGAAATCGAAATCTTCTAAACCTAAAAAGGGTAAAAGTAAACCAAAAGAATCTAAGTACAAAAGTATGACAGAATGTCCTACCTGTCTGCAAAACCTGGACCAGTTGGGCATTAAAAACGTAAAGAAGATACGGAATCACGTACAGCTTTGCAGAAGAAAACAACAATTGAAGACAAAAGAGGCTATAAACAATTCTACTGAAACTCTCAATCGAAACCAGGGCGCTGACTTCAACAATGATGCCATTCCAATCCCCATTTCTGTGGATGAGTTTATGGATGAGGGTGTTCCAAGCCCAATTTCAGCCACTTCTTCTAAAACATCCAGCCACTCAACTGCGGTCAAACGTAAACCAATGCCCAAGTCTGTGAAAGAGAAAGTACTTAAGGAGGAAGGGAACAGTTCAAATTCGTCTGAGGCGGAAGCTGCAAGGATCACCGGAGTTCAGATGTTCAAACAAAAAATTGCTAGTGTTCTTTCTACATTGGGGGCTCGAAGATTTCAAACCTCAGAACCGCAACAGAGTGATCATGAGGAAACTGATGCTACAAGCCCTCCAATTAAAAAACGAAGATTACATGATGAAGAAAAAGAAGAAACTGATTGCAGCAACACTTCTGGGAATAAAAAGCTAGAGAGAAGCAGTCCAGAACCTCCAGCAGAGGCGCCTGACGTGAAGCCTACATCTCCAATCAGTTTGCTAGTATGTGAAGTTTGCCTGAGGGTATTCTCAAGTAGTAATAGCAGAAGAAGACACGAAGTTAACGTTCATAAATTAGCAAATTCGCGTCCAGTTGCGGATCCAACTGCCTCAAAAATTGTTCCCAAGTCAAGATCTGGTTCAGCAAAGAAAAAAGTTTCCAAATCATCGAAAGCAACCGTTTCGAAGACAGTTAGTACAATTGAATCTGGCAATTCTGTAGTAAGCGGGGAGTCTTCTAAATCAAAGCCGTCGACTGGAATCGACTTCGACTCCCTTCCTAACCAGGGACACTGTCCAATTTGTGGGAAGTTTGTGACACGTATGAAGAGACATATAGGAGACGTTCACAAAGTGAAGCTACCAGGAACCACGGGAACTGCGCCTGTGAAAAGGCTTATCTGTAGTACGACCCGTATCTAAATCCTTTAAAATCTACAAAACAGCGACTAAAAAGATCAAACAGAAACTTACCTCAACCGCGCCAAAGAAGCCAAGTCAACCTCAAGTCAAACTTGTACAAAGTAAGGATCTAACTAAGATGGAAGCATCCGGGGAAGATAATGCTACTAATACAGAGTCGTCTGACTTACGATGTGCATGCTGTGATAAAATTTTTGAAGTCACCTGCGACTTTTATGAGCATATGACGCTCCACGAACCCAAAGTTAAGCGTCTCATTACCTGCAAACTTTGTGACCACAAGTTTTCCCATGAAGATGACTTTTTATTGCACATGCAGTTTCGCCATAAAGATGTACTTGGCCGCATGAAAGAAAAGTCTACGGAGAACTCCACTTCCAAACTTGCTTCTAGAGCAAACACAACTGGCGTGCCGGAAGACTCAAAAGACTCTAGTAGACGCACAAGAACATCGTTACGACGAGCATCGAGCGACACACGTAAGCGTGCATCTTCGAAAGAGAATCTTAGACCATGCAAGGTTTGGATTTCCAAAGAGGAACGGAAGATAGCCGAAGACTTCATGGAGAAGTTCCAAACGAGGAAAGGTCCCGAGCCAGTATCCGCAAGATCAACGAGGCGGACGTCAACGTTTCGATCCAGAACCCCGGAGTCGGTTACGACACCCTTAAGTGACACTGAACACTTCGACGAGAATTCGCCAATGGACGAGAACGATGATGGCCAATCTCAAATCGTAATTACATCCATCTCATCTCAAAAAAACCTAACCTCCACACCTCTCATTGCGAGCAGCAACGATTTGGACCCAATGCAGTGCAGCTCATGTAGCGACGTTTTTTACAGTTATGAAGCTCTGAAAAAACACGAGTTGTATTTCCATAATATCAAAAACTCTAACATAACCTCCACACCTCTCATTGCGAGCAGCAACGATTTGGACCCAATGCAGTGCAGCTCATGTAGCGACGTTTTTTACAGTTATGAAGCTCTGAAAAAACACGAATTGTATTTCCATAATATCAAAAACTCTAACATGTGTCCTATTTGTGGAGGTAAGTATTTGGCAATATGTAATTGGCAATTGCAGTTTATAATGTAGAAAAGTCATCTTCTAAATATTGTTTCTAAATTGTTTTAGTGGTTTTCCCGACAAGGCTGGCTCGTCATTTAATTGCTCATGAGAACAAAACGATTCGTCGAACTTGTCTTCCTTGCCGACTGAACTTTGATACTTTTGACGGAAATGCGCCTTCACAATATTCAAATGCATCTAGAAAACAAAAAAGATGTTCAAATTACTTCGATGCCCATCGATGGGTTACCCAGTAAATCGAATAATGTGGAGGATACAGTTTTCCGTTGTCGCCTTTGCAGTAAGGAATTCGGACGCCAATCAATTGCCAGAGGCCATATCCGGCGAGTGCATGGAGAGCAAGAGTGTGATCCCGACAAACTTTTGGACGAGATCAAAGCTGAAAAATCACGGACTAGTGACGCAGGTGCAAACTCGGTCGCTAATACGAAGGTTGACAGTGAAGCTATGGAAGTTGACACAGAAGTTGAAGCCATACTTAAAGACACTAACCAAAAGTTGCTCGATCCTGACTGGGACAACGATGACGACTCCGTGTCCTCTGAAGTAAAACAAACGGCAACTAGAGATTTGTCTATGTCTTCTCACTCAAGCGAACAAAGGAATCCAAAAGGCAGACCAATGCCAGCTTCAGCACGTGCGAAATTACTAAATCAACAGGATCAATTATCGGAAATCTCTAAAACCAGCGGCAGTAGTGCAGCTGGTAGCTCCAAAGCACCTGCAAGGCCGATGCCCGCGTCAGTGAGGGCAAAGCTGGATGCGCAGAAGCAAATAGGAAAATCTTTAGAAGGTAACAGTCCGCAACCTGAAGCTGCGCCAGAGAGAAAGGAAAGCATGACTCAGGCGGCATCAACTTCCTCCTCTAACACTGCACCAAAACCACGTAGACCTATGCCAGCCTCAGTTAGAGCAAAATTAAGGGATGGACCCGCTGAGGAACTCAACAATCTTAACGAAAATGTCCGACCTACAAACAACACACAACCCAAGAGTCCAGAAGATGTGATTATGTTGGAAGACGATGATGACGACGAACCGGTTAACGTCTCAGTTGCAGGCGCGGAGGAGCCTGTCGATGACTCTTCGTTCACGCCCCTTTTCGGTTTAAGTGACCAAATCGAAGAACACAATACGAGCTGTAGAAATGGCAATGAGTGGTCAAAGCGTCAACAACGACTTCAGCTTAAATATGTTCCAATGTAAGCTTTGTAGTCAAAAGTTTGGAACTGTGGAGGAAACCAGGAGACACATCAAACGTTCTCACGAACAACACGACCCTTTTCATGTTGAAACCCTCATCTTGCGTTTATTCGAAAGCATTGCTGATACTCCGAGACGTAGAAGAACAAACGTGCGTTACAATGAAGACTATATTGAAGGGGAGGACGATGACGGAGGCGTGATCATTCCTCGTAATAGTTCAACTAGGACTAACCAACTGCAGGAAGAATCGTGGACGGGTACTCCATCATTTGATTTCACCAGTGGCTTACCGGAACAAATATATGCGTGCAAATTTTGTGGACGAAGGAAAGATTCGGCTCGAAACATAAAAAGGCACTTGCCAAAAGCTCATCCTCACTACGCTAATAGAAAGGAAGAGTGTGTCATGATATTTGATACTGAGGAGGAATACGATGCATTCAAAGCTCAACTTGATTCTTCTGCTGTGGCTGTGCCACAGCCTAAATCTGGAGATGGAGGGAATTCAATCTTCGTTNCACAGCCTAAATCTGGAGATGGAGGGAATTCAATCTTCGTTTGTAAGGTTTGTTCACGTTGTATGACAGTTCGAGCCAGCTTGTACATGCACATTATGAGGTCACATCCTGAAGTTAGAGCAGATATTAACGCCTGCATCCAAGAATTAAATGGAAATGGTCATACTTCTAATGGAGCCACAGAAGGACATGTCGAAGACGATACTGGTAAGTCGTCACTATATACAGTTGTATTGTTATGTTAATATTGATATTGTATTTAATGGTCATTAATGCGGACTCATTTGATGTCATTACAGATAGCGGGTTTTACTGCAGTATATGTTCTTACAAAACCTCGGATGAGGAAGAGTACGTCGCCCATTATAAAGGTCACACTGGTGTCTCACCATATCAATGCCCAGACTGTTCAGCTACTTTTGATCGGCAACAACAGCTCAGTGCCCATCTAGCTAGTGAGCACAGTAGTGCTAAACTACTCGAAGAGACAGAAGTTACTTTGGACGATGTTCGTGAAACTAAGATAAGTGTAACTACTCCGACGAAGATTCAAGTTAATCGACCTAAGACGTCGTCCACAAACTCGGACTCTACTCCTGATAATGACACGGGTACTAAGACCTATACCCCCGGGCCAGCTTCTCGGAAAACTGCTGCTGCAAGGAAGATGCATTCTGAAGAGCAAGAGTCCAGTGAGCCGATGGAGGTTGAAGAGGTTCCAAGTGCGCCCGCTTCTCCGGCTGAGGATGAAAGTGATACTAATAACCAAGATTCTCAACAACGTGTTCCACCGTCAGTGTATCAGGGAGATTTGTCTTCGCTTTTCCCAACACTTGGGGGAGTTTCCGCGCCTGGTGGCATTGAAGCTTTGGACGACATTGATGGAGAGAATGGGTTTAGACTAAGATCTTTACAGTATTGTTGGTTGTAATTGCAAATTACAGTGCAGAAAACAGAGCTTTTTTCATAAGGTCACATGAATTTCTCTGAACTGACCGTATTCATATTCGCTGTATTAGTTTTGTTTGCTGAAATGAAAGAACTTTGAAACTTGCAATCCATTCAGAAATGAGAAGTTTACTGTTCTTTGTGACTATTGAGTATTGTAAATAATGTACGATTGTCTAAAACGTTAAAAGGTTGAAATGTTATTAGAATTTTCAGAAACTGTTTGGGAAGACTAGATATGTAAATTTTGAAGACTTTATCTAGAAAAGGATTTATTTTTATGTAACACTTACTACATGTATTTTCAATTATTTTTTTGTTTCTAATAAAGATGGAAAACATTTCCGAAATAGCCCACCCTCGAAGTTCGAATATAAATTCGTGTTTCTTTCCAAAATCAGTAATGACTTAATCGAACAGAATTAGGTATCCGAGTTTTTACGGCTGACGGCGGACTCATCCTTTTCATGATTCTTTTCGAATGTTTGTACAGTTGTATATGTATAACTGCGACCGATTTCTGAAATATTTGTGTATGAACGTAACATCATTTCGACCTTTGCAACTCCGAAATAGTACTTTTGCTACTTTGCAAATTGAGTTGAGAATGAGTACTTTTAGCACTTTGCAATATTGGATAGTAGACATTTGGCGTGTAGTGTGCAAAAAAACTTACCTACATCAATTTTTTGCAAGGGCAGGACGAATCTAGAATAAAACAGGTATTTTCCACTGAACCCGTTTAGAAAAAAAAACAATTCTACATTTTTTGCTGTGAAATAATTATGACAAAAACAACAGACCATGAAAACTAGTCGGAATGACTGATGTTATATGAACGTAACATCATTTCGACCTTTGCAAAACTCCGAAATAGTACTTTTGCTACTTTGCAAATTGAGAATGAGTACTTTTAGCACTTTGCAATATTGGATAGTAGACATTTGGCGTTTAGTGTGCAAAAAAACTTACCTACATCAATTTGTTGCAAGGGCAGGACGAATCTAGAATAAAACAGGTATTTTCCACTGAACCCGTTTAGAAAAAAAAAACAATTCTACATTTTTTGCTGTGAAATAATTATGACAAAAACAACAGACCATGAAAACTAGTCGGAATGACTGATGTTGTTGATATGATGTTTCCATTTGTACCTATACACAGATTAGTTAATGCACGCATTAAAGACATTTTCCACGACCGCAATTTTACCATTTCGCTAAGTACAAAGACTACCATTTGGCCTGCAATGAACAAAAACCATGACCATTGCAAAGATGGGACATACTAAACAAGCTAACCGCATTACAGCCACCCTGAGAAAATAGTAATTACGGAAAATGTATATTACAGAAAACCTCCCTGTCATATATATTTGATTTGTTTGGTTCATGATGGTTCAAATATCATAACCTACCTTAAGATTTGCGACCTACCAGAACAAAGTACTTTTTGCCATAAATCGTGTTCTAATGACGGTATATGTATATCAATCAAATGAATGTATCGACAAAAAACAAGAAATCGACTTTTAGGTAACCTCATTCAAAACAACAACAAACAGAATTTCTCTCTAGATGAAAAGTTTATTAGTTTCATCATAGCTCATTGCTAGCTGTAAATATCC
>JAAXOA010003048.1:0-12126 GCA_036561885.1 Salina celebensis
TATCCCATTTTCTTGCTAATTTATTTTTCGCAGAAAGGAATTTCATAATCTGCTCATATATCACATCATATTATATCTGTGAAAAGGCTTCAATATTTTTCTTTCTTTGAAAATAAAAATGACGAAAAAAATGTAGTTGCATGTGACTATTATAGATGTTCTTGCGCTTCCGAATCCATGAAATAAGAGTCCGTCGAACAGCTTTGAAAAAAAGTAGCCTGACAAAAACAAAATTTTTACAGTGAAATATATCCTATTCCTTTTAAATCTACTATAAAATAAAAATAAATTTGTTTTCAAGTATGAAAATATTTTAAATTGATACTATTTTGAATTACAATTGCAGTTCATAGCAGCAGTATCACCTACCAAATGGAATCACTGGAAGTAAGGAAGGAAAAAGGCGAAAGAAAGTAGTAAATATATATTATATACTCATTCATAGAATAGAAGAGTGCAGTATTGTAAACATGAAGAAGATCAATCTGTGCTTGAGTTGTAAGTTTGTAAGCTTTATTCTTGATTTCATTATTGATAATGCGCCAAAATGCGTAATAAAAGACGCTCGAAGAAAAACTACTCCGAAGCGAATAAAAAATCAGCAATGGCAAGGGAAAGTATGTCAGTGACACCAAATACAGAAAAATAGAGAAAACAACCAATAAGGCTAAGCATTAATCCAATAACATTCATAGGATTTTATGACTTCAGGATACTATTTCATTCTGTGGGTATTACACAGCTTGCTTTCCAGTTGGTATTAGCCCCGTCATCAAATTGGAAGCTAGAATTTAATGCGACGATCCTAAGCAATCACTTCTAAGCTTTCTCAAATAAACATTTTCAACACAATCATCCGTACAACTTCTGATTCATAGTGAAAGCTTGACAAATGTAACAAATCCAATAAAATCTTATTTTGAAGATGACAGGAATTGGCAATGTTAACATGAATGCATAGTTAATCAAATGAAAGCACAAGAAAACGAAGAGAAATAGTAAAAGGTTTTCGTAGTTCCATAAAATAACATTAAATAGAACCGCACCGTTTGAGAATCATTATGTCAGAATCATGATCGCTCCTTGTTCCATTGATAAAAATCTGTATGCTTGTTATACAACCTTTTTTTCAAACTTTTGTCATAGTCATAACCAAAAGAACAAATCGAATTCCCACAATTTCCTGTAATCCACATTAAATGGTTGAATACGGGTTGAATGTCAAAAACCTGTACCACCAAATGGTTCGGTTCACTAGCTTCAAATTCGGTCGACATAGAATGCTTGACGATTCACGACTAGAGTGATTTTGCCTTCGAATATCAAACACAAAAGAACCTTTGGAATGCCACCTCTTTACTATACTGTTTGTATGAAATGCCTGTTTAGTATTGGTTAAAAGTATGCGTGTGAGTGAAAGCTCTTCAAAGAAATGAATTCACCAACCAAGTGTCTCTGGTTTTTGCCAAAAGAATAATGGGGTCGCATGAAGGAGCACAAAAAAGTACACGTAAATATCTCTATACAACATTCGCATTCCATTTCTCTCAGACTTCACCATTGAACTTTTTTTCAACTCAAATTGTAACACAAAAGCCGATCATATTCCTTTTTTCCACATATTTTTCCACCACTTGATTTTGGGTACTTTATTACATAAACCATGAGTTGACTTCACTTCTTCTACTCCTATTGAAGAAATGCATCAAGTTGCAAGGAAAAAAACCGTACGCATTTCCACAAATACATACCTAACATAGTTCCAGTTCCCTTTAGAATTAAAGCTTCTTGAACAGCATTGTGTTATACAGTCGAATGATGAGAATCTGAAGTCATTTATTTCCCACCTTCAGAGCTCCAACAAATTTTTACAGTTTCCTTTCGTAAATCAATAGGGAATTTAAAATGTATGCGAACTTTCACCACATTGGAAAGTGGAAAGGCTATAAAACTCAAATAGGTATTCCTATCACATACTTGCATACCAGTTGGAGCGAGCTCACTTGCGTACCATATCGCTGGTTAAGTATAAATTCCAAACATTATCACTTACTTTGCGTTTTTGAATATGTTCGCTTTGTAGGTGTTGCTAAAAATACTTCCTCTGTCCGTATACACAGACTAGAGAACTGGTCCTGGAAAAAGGCAACGTGTCACATTACTTAAATGGCTCGTTATTTCAATAGATTTCTAGGAACCAATTAAGCGCTAGCCGTGCACAGGGGCCCATTGAAACGGGTCCAATTTTCGAAGAAAAGCACATCGAAACATTAAATTTGAAACGACTTGAACATAAATGGTTACGGTGCTTTGCTCCAAAAAATTAAATCAACGAAGCAGGACGAAAACAATAACATGATGGCTCCTGTCGGTCTGCCTCTCATTGTTAGATCACCGTTTCCATCAAAGATTGCAACCGTAACGTGAGTGAGGAATGTATCCATTTGATTTAGTGGAAGAAGACAGTAATATCGTCCAGGTGAGGTTTGGAGCATCTTCGTGTCACGAGTTCGGTACATTTTCTACTGACAGTGTTCGGGAGGAAGCGGTGCATGAAATGGAAAAAAAAGTATAGAGATTGGTTTTTCGCTCAGGGACTCATGTTCCCATAACCGATTTTCTAAAATATCCCTGATCCGGTCTGAGTTTTATCGAGATACTGCACGTAGAAATGCTTTTGATTTTACGTGTATGGTTTCCTCCAGGTAGAGATAATACAAAGATACTACTTCCCCAAACCGAAACTGTGACAAACTTTACCATTACGTAAGGTAACCTCGCTGAAAAATTGCACAATTTGGTGAAACACACAAAATGTTTTCTTATTAGACTGGAATACTTTAGGCTTATTGAGGAATAAAGGTCTCCAAGATTTAAACAAAACAAAAGGTGGAATGCTTGTGATTTCACAGTGCTGATTTTTATAACAAATTTGCTAGAAGTGGTCCCACTAACTGGCTCATCATTGGGCCTTAAACTTCATATCTGAGGTAATTGAAGTGAGTCTTGAAGTTTAGTTAAAATCAACCGCTAACAGTGACAAGATTGGTTGTTGTTCTGAACACGAGCGTGTTTAGCGCTACTTTTCTGTATGTATTCCTGATACTGTACTCTCCTACTACGACATGTTAATAATTTTCAGTTATCTTATCACTCACCCGTCGACTTCACCGGAAATGCATCTTAAACTCTCTGAGTGTTCAGTCTAAAAGGTTCTGATATTGTGTGCAGGACACGTCTTTAATATCCTTCCTTACAAGTTAAAAGTATTGTTTTCATTTCCTCGTCAGGTAATCTGAAAATAGCGCAAGATAAAAGCTAATAGCCAATAACAATTTTCCCCTGTCCCCACTGCCAGCTATTTTTAAGCTTTTGAACTTCATGCTATCCAACCCTGTATACTTAGCATAAAATGATTGTCCATATGACAAAAGCCGTCCAGTGTTTTGTTTTCCTATCCGCATGCATGTACCTCAGTCCCATTACCAAATTGACTTTTTTTCATGTCAAACACTACACCCCATTGCTTTCATCTTGTTTTTCTCATCAATAGAAGCTTACAGGGACGTGTGTATTCAGGATAAGTAATGGAAACTTACATACTCCATAGAGTTAAGAAAATCAGAACAAAAGATATTACAAGACAATGTTCAATGTTCTTCATCCTGTCTCTTTTCACTCTCTGGATGGTTGGAGTTGACTTGTTGACGGTGCGGTGGTATGAAACAGACAAAGTACAACCACTTTCACCACTACACATTGAAAGCATCATCATCATATCAGAAACACTCTGGGGTAGAGACATGATTGAAATTGAAAAAAAGGTCAATTGACTACGCTGATTTCAAACTTGTACTTTCTCAGGTTTGAGAGTTGATAGATGATAGCTCACCGATTGGTGAAAGCACGCAAACTTCTAGTACATCTCTCGAAGAAAAACCAATTTACGAAAAGGGCACTCCATTTTCACCATTGCTTTCTAACAATACAAACAGCAAAGGACATGAATTCATACAACTTTTTTTTGTAAACGTCTTTTTGTTTATGTTTCAAGATCGGAAGATCTTGTTGAAATGAAAACCAATTGTCAGTGGGTTGAAAAAGAGAAACCCATCTAGTGTGATATTCAAAAAAAAAGAAAAGGACAAGTATCCGTCTCTATTGCTTTCTCCGAAACAGAACATTATGGACTTTCACTTGCATGCGTCTTCCACAGAAACTCACTACAACAGAAAACAGAAAGAGTGAGAAAACAGAAAACTTTTTTTTCTGCCCTGCTGATGCTTCATTCTTTCATCTTACGTGGAATTTTTTATTGAGATACGAAGACGTCGAAAAAATAAGAATTTTTAACAAACATATTACATCAGCTGTAGTAAACAAAGCGAAAAGATTTTGTTGGGATTCATTTTCATAGTTTTACTTTTCTTCCAGTCCACTGTCAGATTAGAAGTGCAGTGGTGGGTTTGGTTGGATGTAGGGAAATAGGTTCCATAACTAGGGTAGGGAATCGTTGCTTCTTAAATTAAGTATTTTCTGCATGGTTTGGAGGATAACGATAGGACAGCCAATTTTAGAATGGCGACTTCTTGTACTGTGCTCCAAATGACGGAGTCATTTCCGATATGTAGTAGTTTGGAAAAGTCGGAGGTAGGAAATGGATATTCTTCTGCCAGCGCGGAATCTACCCGGCTCGTTGATCAAAGTCATGCCCACTTTTCGCGAAAGGAGCTGAAGACGCGAGTGAGAGGATTTGGAAAGGGGCGTCCTCTAGGTTAGCATAATGCTATTTCCTTGCTGACGTTGCCGACGGTGCTACAGTTTGTGTACTGTTTCAAAGGATATTTTTCCATGCTAGTTAATACTTTTCCTTTTGTCTAGACATGGGACCTTCCAAGGAAGCTACTGTGATTTGGGAATCTAAGAAATTCTCTGACTTTGGTCAACCCCAGCGTAAGTCGATTCGACATTTCTAATTCCTGAGATTTTAATTGTTTGATTACTTGTTTGTTGTTTACTTAAACACAGCTGAATGTTCTAAAGCTGAGTCGGCAACTGGAATCATTAAATGTACTGAATCGGTTAGTTCACATTCTTATGCCGCTGCAGTCATTGGTCGGAAGTCACTTGATTCTTCGATAATCTGGGAGAATGATCAACCAGCATCCTTTTCAAGCAGTGGCGTATCAATCGGATCAAGTTTTCAGAGCGTTGAAGAGACCTCCATCATATCAAGTATGACAAGTAGGTTTCCATCAAGGTTCATTTGATCTTGCTTTCTTCCCGGGCTGATTCAGACGTTATCTTTAATTTCAGACAAGAAGAGTACTCGTGACATCGGTATTCAGGTCGGACCCGTTCCTAGATCATTTGGAACAATGACTTCAAGCAAAGGGTCTGCCAAAAGTAAGGCCGTTATGGTTAAACTTTGTTGTAACGAGGATAACTCTGAAAACGCCAATGGAATTCCTCCAGTCGAATTTATCGGGAAGCAGTTCACTTTTGCAACGACACTTTCTGAACATATCGCGAAAATGGGCATTGAGTTTGTGTCTAAAGAATCTTGGTCAGTTCAGCAGGCTCCAGGACAAACAATTCATTTGTATTGAAGTGAAGTTACAAAGAAAGTTAAGATAATTAAGTGATTGAAGTAAAGGTGCACCATTAATTACTTTTTTCAGCTTGATGGAAATCAAGAGTTTTATTCAATATTCGAACAGTAACTGTACTGGAGAGAATTTGAAACAAAAATAAAAAAATCATATCGTAAAAATAGTTTGGAGGTATTTTTTTTTCTATTGTTATCATTTCGAAGAAAGTAATTTTTAGTATAATTATAATACTGACTAGATGTATGCTTTGTGGGATGTTTGATAGTTGTGATAGAGTAGCTGCATATTAATCTACTGAACCAAATTATGTGGTTTTGCAACTGGCTAATTGTTATTTTTGTATTACACGAAAGGATTCACAACATAAAGATTTCGAATTCGAGAGCAAATCGTTAACTTAACCTATTCTTTGCACATCACATCTTACATTTTACACTTTGGATCTTAATTAAATCTAGACACTAATAACAATTTGTATGACAAGTTAGAAATATTGGTCTATACTGAGAATGAACACTGACGATAATTTAGGGAAGGGTTATCTTCCTATTTTGTAAAACAAACAAACGCTTCTCAGACGTCAACCGTTGGGGAAGGCACACACGTTAACGCCAGCTTCTCTTGCGGTAATATATCGTTTCGTTTAGTGTAAGCAGGCGTCCAGGTTTCAAAGGATTTGGGTTTGTAGAAAGGGAGATATTTTTTTTATTTCTTCGATTTGGACTTGGGAGTATCCGAATCCTTCTCTTTGCTTGATCCCGTTGATAAACAGCCTTTAGCAGTGGTCTCATCTTGTCGAAGATACTTCAGTCTCTCCTTTTCCTGTGCATTGTCGGCAGGCTCACATTCATAAGACGCCAAACAGAGTGCTGAAAGTATTCCCGATAAAAATCTTAGTTTATCCTTCTAAATCCCTATTTACGCTGTATCATGTCAACTTTTCTTGATATCTCAAACTTACCACTTTCCCCAAACACAGGTGCTGTTTGCAACGAGGTGAGTACGGTTTGAACTTTTGGGAATGGACATGTAATCTGCTGCCAGGCCACAACCTCAGTAACTTGTTTCGCAAGCTGCCAAAACTTTTCAAAGTTAATGTGCCCATTTGAACTCCTGGAAGGAAGGATAAACCAATTAGATGAATTATTTAGTCCAATGGGCTCCATGAGCTTTGAACGAACCACTTACTTTGATGCACAGCCTTCATTAAGAAAGTACAAGTCCTTGACAAGCAACGAGAAAAACGGAATGACAATCCTTTGCCGTTCATCTGTTGCTCCCGCAGATCTCCAAACAGCAGCCTGCAATTATAGTAACATCCATTTTAGATAATCTGTTACAACAACCACTTCCTTCAACTCTAAAGAAAATCTTATTTTCTAAATTACCTTCAGTGTGGACACTGTACGAGGTGAAGTTAGAGGATGGGTCCATTTGATGCTCAAGAATAGAAAGCTGTGCGATATTAATTTTCGCCCACTACATGAAAAGGAACAAAGCTCGTTTACAAATCTCAACTCTTATTCGGCTTCATTCCAACAAATGGCTGGAATAATAATAGTATCAAGAATCTTACCGTTTTCTTAAGCCTTGCTACAGGAGACATATTCAAGCCCGCAATGATGGCCATCAAGGAATTGAAATTGCCTATGTTAAAGCATTCCACTGGCTGCTTCTATCCAGTACTCTACAACACGCACCCTACTTTTCTTCTTTGGCATCTGTTCCATGAAAAACGATAAATCTGTTAAATCCGGAGATTCCCTTTTCTATACTAGTTTTTCTATTTTCGATTTTTATATACCTTGCATATTTCAGTAGCCACATAGTAGCTCAACCGATTAAACCATTGCACGTACGACTCAAGATTTCTCGTTTTCTTCATATCTTTGTACCTCGTTTCCCCTGCGTCCTTAGCGAATGCCTAAAACAAAGAAAATAGTTGTTTCACTTCTCTATTCTTGTAACAAACAAAGCAATTTGCTGACAAGTAATAAAACAGTTCATTTTTCTAACTAACCTGGACAAACTCCTCTGCGCCAATATGTGATAATCGTTCCAATTCAATATGGGTAAGCTGTTGGGCCAACATCGTTGGGTTGGGGCAGATTGTTAAAATGGATGGCTGCAAACGAGAAAAAAACAATGAATCAATTAATAGCTCATCTTAACATCCATTTTAATTCTGTCTAGCTGAAAAATGGGAGTGTAAAGAACACATTTTTACTCTTCGACAGGAATATAATCTTGTTTGGGGGAAAAGCCGTAAATCACCAGACATATAGAGCAAGCATGATTTACTTTTTGGAGAGCAGGCATATAATTCATACTCTGCTGCAAGAAAAGTGAACAACCGTGTCATAGCACAAGTTAAGATAGTGGTAAACGCTGAGTATGGTACAGTTTACTAAAACACAACACAAGAAAACTTTCACCTCATGCAGTGAAAATAATATACAATTCACACCGAGTGCCACCACCAGCCTCATACAATTTATCTTCTTGCAGTTCAGATCACGCCAGAGGCTGTTTGAGAGTGGAAAAGGATGAAAATATGCCTTTTGGTAGCTCTTGTAGACATTGGCCTTAAGTGTTAAGATCGCTTTAATGAACTAAACTTGCAAAATATGCATATGGGAGATGTTGATGATAAATTGCACACTTCATTTTTTATATGAGATCCTTACCGCAGTAATTGGCTCTCCGAGGGCAGCTTCAGTGTTGATTCTTGCCAGGAAATCTTCGTATCTTTCTAAAGCGGTTAACCGGGCGAGAAGGGACGTCAACAACTGAGATACTTCATTGCGAATCTATATGAAAAAGGTTATAAATACATCGTTTAGATATCAAGAAGGCCATACTTTGCATGCCCATCATCAAACGCAGATTCAAAGGCAAGCCAAAATATTATGGGCATAAGGAATATTTAAAAAAATATTATCAGGGTCAAAAAATAGTGACGAGAAACGGGAGGATAAGGCTGTTTACTTACGGGAGGTTCAACTGAGACACATTTCTGTGTAATGGTTCGCACGTGGGCCATCATTCTCTCGTCGCGGAAATCATAGGGAAATAATTCAGCCCATTCTCCATAGAAGCTGCACAACATTGGAAATGATTTTGGCTTCCTTTGCCAGTTGCTGTTAAAACAGAAAACCGAAACGTTAAGACATATTCAATCATTACATAGAAGGTAAGGAATACATACTATATGTAGTATGTATGTAGTAAGTTTAAATGGCTGAACTGAGGGGAAGTGACACAGAAGGAAAAAGGAAGTGAAAAGGATGAAAACAGGAGTTATCGTCGACCTCGTGGAAAGTCGTCGTGATTTTCGTTGCACAAAAGTAGATAGGTGAGAGGAACTTACATATTTGGGGGAATGTGATGGTGTAGCCATTGCCAGACGGAATACTCTGCCAAGAAGCTCATGTGGTCGAATGTAGAGGCGTGATGAAAGCAGGAATGCAAACACATAAGCCCTGTCCGGATAATAGGACTGTGTTGGCACCAAATGTTGAATTAATGCATCAAGGGTCCCAGAAACTAGGTTACGTATCTTGGTATACGAGGGCCTAATACATAACCGCAATTTAAACAAACGCTCCATAAATACTTGACACTTGTACTTTGTTAGTTCTTGGTTCATATACATACTATATAAATTTAAGCGCAAGATTTACTTTCTTGCTTCGGCATCTACTGTTTTTGTGGTTTTGAAAACGGAAATGGTATTTCAATGAGATTTCTCTTCCATGAATAACTTCCATGAATTATTACATCGTAGTGAAATCTACTTGCACACATATAAGCTTAACTATTGTTTGAAAGGATCATGTTTTTCTCTTTGTTATCTTACAACTAAAATACCATTTTAGGTAGATCTCTAATGAAGTTTTAACTCCTTCGGTAAATATCCCATGAAATATAGTGGTTTGTATGGTTAGTCAATTTTAATTAAAACTTCATCTTACATTATCCCATTCATGGTTGTTGGGCTTTGGTGCAGCTGCTGCGTTGTTTTAGTACCGTTTCAATGCTTCCATTCACTCCCTCAGAGTCCTTTTTAGTTTGGGCATCTTCCACATGAGATCCATTACTGATTATCGCACAGTTCGACGGTATCGATCCGTTAGCGGAAATTGGGGTTTGGGGAAGAGTCTGTTGATTACAGAATAGGAAAAAACTATATTTACACATCAATTACAACTTCTTATGGGTAAAGCAAACAACTAATACGAGCTTATCGTACAGAGAATATCGAAGTGAAAGTGACTGCGTAGCAAGAATGCCTAATGGGGCGATATAATGCAACCCTTTCTGAGACGTATTCGCCTTAACAGTAAAGATTATTCTGAGGCTGTTTGTTACTTAACAAGCGATAAAAGTATTGAGTAAAAAAGGACACAGTAATGGCATGAAAACTGCTTTTGTATGTAGAGGTGAAAGTGTTTGAATTTTTACCATTTCTTCGCTTATAGGTTCACTGGAGGGTCTTTTAATTCTACGCAAACCGCGTAAAAATGAATTCCTTATAACATAGAAGCCCGATTTCCCCATATTTTCTTGTAAGATTCCTGAAATGCCTGCAAAGAAGGATCACGCTTGACCACTAAAATCAATTTCAAGCTTATAACAAACTGGAAGACCCGAAAAGGAAATCCTTTTATGGTTGGGAGCGCCCAGATAAACCTAATGCCAATGTCCCACTTACTTACCCTTACGAATATATAAACAATTTAAACGCATAAACAACAATATTTATGTAGCTATAATGAACTACGGTAAAACCAAATCAACTTAAGCGCAACTATACCTTGCATACTTTTTTGGAACTTTTTGTCAGCTTTCGTGCATAGTAATACATTGCCATATTTTTCTTCTCCAATAACTTTTGTTTCACGACCCTCTAAAAAGCTCAACTGAGAGAATCAATTTACGCAAAAGATTTAGAACAGTATCGGGAAAAACTTGTGAAGAACATACTTCACCAAGTTCCCAAATAGGTTTTGTTTGGTTTCAGTCTTTATCTTTGTTACAGACAGACACGCAACGTCTTGGCCACTGATCTTTACATGAAACGCAACGTTCTTAGTTTTGCGTGATTTCAATTCAACTTTTGAAACAGTTGCGATCAGTATGCTCGATCAACGCAATTTGGATGTACTTACGAAGATCTAATGCCATAAGGTGAAAACTTTCACTTTATCTGAGCAAATCTTTAACAACACTTGTTCGATAGCGGAAGGGAATTGTAAGCCCCAGATCCAGAATCATTATCAGATAACGTGTTCATAAGAGGGAAAGTTTTTCTATTTAGAACACGTGGACAAGATTTATGTCCGAATTATTTTAATGCCTCTTTGCCATTTCAAGTACAGGATGTTGTTTTTACACTCGCACCAAATGGGAAAATTGATCCTTTTCACAGAAACCTGACTATTTTATTTCAAGACCAGGATTATATTCTTCCAAATACTCACTAGCGTAAAATAAAATCTTTATTCACATAAACAAACACCATAAAATCACTTTTGTTACAGAGAAAGATGTACTTTGCCATAAATTTGAGCACGTTCAGCGAATGGAAAACTGTAATTCCATGCACATCTGACACTTCGCTTCGCAGTTTAGGACTCCTACGTATTGCGAACACCCTTCAAAAGCAGTTTTATTGTTCAAGGCTCTACACTTTAACTAGCTGATTTTATTACGCTACTTTAGATAGACGTATCCTGAAAAAATATCATCCCAGTATTCCCAGTAGTGCGCAAACTTCCTCTGCGGCAATTTAATAGTTTTTTGTATACAGGTTGTTTTTATTTACAGTGGACATGGACATGTTATTTGATAAATCACTTAAATCGTACTGTAGTAGCAATATGAACAAAGTGGTAAAATAGTCTCTGGAGCCCGTTAGCTTGTTTTACCGTTCAGCCATAATCAATGTGCGTTGCTTGTCACTTGATAACTGACTCGTCTTCATTACGGGAACCCTCTTTATATGGTCAAAGGCTGAGATATTACTCATTAACAGCCGGGTAGCTCGGAGATGAAGTGGATGATGGAGTATGAAAGAACCCTTTTTGATTGAACGGGAATCAAAGGTTTTAACACTGTTCACGCACACGGTTAACAAAGAATAGGGTGGCAGTGAACACCGATTGCTCAGACACTATGTTGCATGTACGTGCACGCATGGAAGTCATCCGCGATGACGAAGACGCGTACCTTAACCTCACAGCTTTCCACTTCTATACACACACTGAGCACCGGAACAGACAAAACATTTTTTGCGATGATGACTAAGCGCAAGGAGGTTTATGTACGCGTGTGCGTTCGCAAATGTCTTTGGTCTGTGTAGCTTTTTTACTATAAAAGTCGGTTTTTCTCCTCCAGGTCATGTAGAAAAAAACATTTATAGGGAAGCCAACACCTTGGAGCTTTTAACGAGCCGACCGTGCTGAGAACATAAAACAGTCCTTGACTTTTTTCCCAAGACAAACTGGTAAAC